>CAUYUJ010005014.1:0-45000 GCA_963575745.1 Prorocentrum cordatum | reverse complement strand
CGGCGCGGCGTAGACTTTGGTCCAGTCCGAGGCAGGCCGTTGCCAGGGGAGGTGGGGCTTGCCAGCTCTGCCTTCTGGGGCGACGCTACCCACGCGCGTGGCAGGAGCGGGCGCGCGCGCAATCTCCCACCCAGGTACGCTAAGCTCAAAGGTGTCAACGTGGCCAGTGCCGTCCTCGATCTCAGTGATTACGATGAGTCTGTTAGCCGCGAGGTGCTGCGGAGGGAAGTCGCCCTGCCTGGCTTCCCACTGCGGCTCCTCACGCGCCTGTGCGCTGCCTATCGCCCCCCCAGGAGGGCGATCTGGCAAACGGCTGTTTCTGGAGCTATACATGCGAACGTGACCGTTTCTGCTGGGTGTAATGTGGCACTTGCTCTGGCCAAGCTCTTAGTGCATGCCCTTTTCCTGAAGCTTCAGAGGCAGTTCCCCGCGGTTCGGTTTCAAGATCTAGTAGACGATTGCTTATTGCAGGCAGTTGGCAGTTCTTGAGCATGTTGCTAGCCATTTCCCCGATGCACTTATGGCGTTCGCGCAAGGGCTTGAAGCCAAGAGGTTCGTATATAATTGGGACAAGACGGCGCACCTGGCCAGTTGTTCCGAGCTGGCGCCCAGCCTGAACGATTAGTGGTCGCTGTCTGGGGACGGATGCCAGTGATGGCACATCTCGTCGCCTCTCTGAGCAGGACAAGAGGTTCCAGAAGGCAGCGCGCGTTTCGGCCAAGGTGCTCAAGCTGCGCGAGGCTGGGGCCCAGGTCAGCACGATGATGAGGGGTTCTCCCACGGCGACGGCGGTTTGGGTTTCGGCTGTCACTGGCGCTGCTGACCGAAAGCTGCATGGGCTGCGCATTGCTGCCCTCGAAGCGGAGGGGCGTCTCCCCCAGGAAGCTTCAGTAGGTCTTCGCTTGAGGGCTACGCCGCGCGGGGCCTATCGTGACCCCTTTGTCGCCCATGCGGTCGAGGTTGTGAAACGCTGGGCCCTGGCGGCCGGTTCGGACCTCCCTGCGCGGGGCCCGATGAAGGCCGTATGGGAAGAGGGGCGCAGGTTTCTGGAGAAGCCCAGGCCCTGGGCCCAGTGCGTGGACCCCGCGCAGGCGACCCTCCTGGCACTTTCGAGAGTTGGAGTCTCGATGACTTCGGCTTTCACGCTGGTGATTTTTGGACGTGCCTACTCTATGCTAGAGTACTGTGCTGGGCTGGATTGTGTTTTGAGCTGGCGCGAGAAGCGGCCTTGGCCGCCTCAGAGGTGCTCAGCCTGGTGCGAATGCCAGGTGCCTGGGCCAGCCAGCTGCACTGGGGCCCTCTCGCGTGGCTGCTCAACAAAGCATAAGGTGCGCCCTGGACAAGGCATCGCAAAGCTGCAATTCGAAGCCTCGTCGGAGGCACCTTCTGGACACAGGCTCGGTTGCTTGTGCGCGGGAAAAGCGCCGCGGACAGGTGCCTTGTGGCGAGCGAGGGGCGCTCTACCACATATTATACCAGCGCCCCTGTCCACAGCGCATCAGAGTGTCCGACCTCCCTCCAAGGGGCTGCTCGCAGGATGCACGCGCGCAGCGAGGCACATGGGGGGCTTTCTGTCGCCGCCTCTTCCCGAGCCCGAGGCGGCGCTTCCCGCCCGCCGAGCCCGACGCCAAGGCTTGGCGGGGCAGCCCCCCCCCCGCCCGCGCTTTTCAGGGGAACTTGGTGGCTCAGCCTTCCACGCCTCCATTGCTGGACTCAGTCGGGCTGGCTCATCGATTGTCCAGATCGATCGAGCGGGAGTCGTCGCGGCCGCTCGCTACGGGACCGCGCCCATCGAGCCGGGGCCTGACCAGCAGGCCCGCGATGGGGAGGACATGGCGTTTGCTTTTTCTGGCCACCCACTGCGAGTGGGATCACGACAACCCACTGCATGTGCACTCAGATCGCGCAGCAACTGTCTCCTGTGCCACCGGCCCTGGAGTTGCCCCCTCGTTTACGCAGCCCAGGCAGCACTCCTGAAGGGACTGGCGGGGGGGCGACGGGGTCGGGCACCGCGCGTCTGTCGGCCAGGTCAAGAGTCACCTCGCTGAGGCCAATGCGTGTTCAGACCAGGATGTCTGGCCGATCAGAGGCAATGCGGCGGCGGACAGATACGCTAGATTGAGTGCGAAATCGCGGGTCGTGCCGCCGCAGCAAGTCTCGTTCATCCAAGGTCTCGAGGGCATGGCCTCGATGGCCACCAGGTGGCATGGGAGGGCCGAGCAGGCGTTCGCGGACTCGGGGTTTCTGGACTCGCGCGGAGGCGCTGGGACTTCGGGCGTCACTCTCGAGATTGACCCAGAGTTCTGGGAGGCACTTCACGAGGTGTGTCTGGAGGCGGGGGCGAGGCCTTTGGAAAGTGTCCAAGGGGCTCGGCTTTCTGATGCCGCTGCTGCTGCCGACCCCCCCCCGCCCCGACGCCGAGCGGTTGCGTCGTGCAGAACTCTGGGGGCCCCTTGGACTTTAGTGGGCACTCAGTGGTTCAGGCAGAGCTCCGGCAGATCCCAGGCGGGCCCGTAGTCCTTGAAGGAGATGCCCTTCTGTTCTGCAAGATCCGCAGAGCCTCTGGTTTGAAGAATGTTAGGAGGGGGGAAGGCCGGGCGGCCAATGTCAGGGCCCAGCAGCTCCTGCACTCAAGACCAAGAGGTCTAGGCTCCGCAGGGGGCTCTTCCCTAGGGCCGCCTGGCACGGGGCTCAGACTGGCGACGCGCCAGGCCCGTCCGCGGCGCAAGTGGCCGCCTAAACGCCGGAGCTGCCATCGCTCCCATGCAGCGCGAGCTCGGCGGCCACCGCCGAAGTCGGCGGAGGGGGCGGGCCGCGGCGCATGCGTGCCGAGTCGCCCCCCCCCACGCCCCTCCTCGGCACAGCCGTTCTGTCCCTCGAACGTTGGATTATGAGGTTGCGAGGCCGCGCGGCTTCGCTTCTCCGTCTGACGCTGTCGTTTTCGCTCAGACTCGGAGGGTTGCCCCCTTGCTTTGCGCCCTCTGGGCGAGGGGGCTCCTGGCGCCATATTGTCAGAAGCGTCAGAACCGTCGTCGTCGTCCGTCGTCGTCGTTCATCGTCGTCCGACATCCGTCGCCCGTCGTCCGTCGTCGTCGTCCGTCGTCGTCGTCCGTCGTTGTCCATCGCCGTCCGCCGTCCGCCGTCGTCGTCGTCCGTCGATCGTCGTCGTCCGTCGTCGTCGTCCGTCGTCGCCCGTGCGCCGTCGCCCGTCGTCGTCCGAGTTCCGTCGTCCGTCGTCCTTCGTCGTCGTCGTCCGTCGTCGTCGTTCGTCGTCCGTCGTCGTCGTCGTCGTCCGTCGTCGCCGTCCGTCGTCCGTCGTCCGTCGTCGTCGTCCGTCGTCCGTGCGCCGTCGTCGTCGTCCGTCGTCCGTCATCCGTTGTCGTCGTCCGTCCCCCGTCGTCCGTCGTCGTCGTCGTCGTCGTCCGTCGTCGTCGTCCGTCGCCGTCGTCCGCCGTCGCCCGTCGTCGTCGCCCGTCGTCGTCCGTCGTCCGTCGTCGTCCGTCGTGGTTTTCCGTCGTCCGTCGTTCGTCGTCCGCCGTCGTTCGTCGCCGTCCTCCGTCGTCGTCCGTCGTCGTCCGTCGTCAGTCGTCGTCGTCCGTCGCCCGTCGTCGTCGTCTGGCGTCGTTGTCCGTCGTCGTCTTTCTCTGTCGTCGTCCGTCGTCGTCGTCCGTCGTCGTCGTCCGTCGTCATCCGTCGTCGTCGTCCGTCGTCGTCGTCCGTCGCCGTCGTCCGTTGTCCGTCGCCCGTCGTCGTCCGTTGTCCGTCGCCCTTCGCCGTCGGTCGTCGTCCGTCGCCCGGCGTCCGTCGTCGTCGTCCGTCCGTCGTCGTCGTCCGTCGTCGTCGTCCGTCGCCTGCGTTCGTCGTGGTCCGTCGTCCGTTGTCCGCCGTCGTCCGTCGTCCGTCGTCGTCGTCCGTCGTCGTCTGTTTCCCGTCGTTCGTCGTCGTCGCCCCGCGTCGTCGCCCGTTGTCCGCCGGTTGCCGCCGTCGTCCGTCATGTCCGTCGTCGTCGTCCGTCGTCGTCCGTCGTCGTCCGTCGTCTGTCCAACGTCGTCGTCCGTCGTCGTCGTCGCCCTCTGTCGTCGTCCGTCGCCGTTGTCCGTCGTCGTCCGTTGTCCGCCCTTCGTCGTCGTCCGTCCTCGCCGTCCATCGTCGTCGTCTGTCTTCGTCGCGTCGTCCGTCGTCGTCGTCCGTCGTCGTCGTCCGTCGTCCGTCGTCGTCGTCTGGCGTCGTTGTCCGTCGTCGTCTTCCTTTGTCGTCGTCCGTCGTCCGTCGTCGTCCGTCGTCCGTTGTCAGGGTCCGTCGTCGTCGTCCGTCGTCACTCGTCGTCGTCCGTCTGTCGTCGTCCGTCGTCGTCGTCCGTCGTCGTCCGTTGTCCGTCGTCCGTCGTCCGTCGTCGTCGTCCGTCGTCGTCGCCCTGCGTCGTCGTCCGTCGTCGTCGCCCGTCGTCGTCGTCCGTCGCCGCCTGTCGCCGTTCTGACGTCGTCCGTCGTCGTCCGTCGCCCGTCGACGTCGTCGCACGTCGCGCGTCGCTCGTCAGCTCGCGTCGTCGCCGTACGCCGTCATTGTCCGTCGTCGTCCGTCGTTGTCCGTTGTCTGTCGTCCGTCGTCGTCGTCCGTCGTCGTCGCCCGTCGTTGTCTCGCCTCGCACGTCCCCCGTCGTCGTCGTCCTCTGTCGTCGTCGTCGTCGTCGTCGTCCGTCGCGCGTCGCGATCTTCGCACACCGCCGGCGCATGTCGCGCGTCGTCGTGCGTCGTCGTCGTCGTCGTTCGTCGTCCTTGTCGTCGTGCGCTGCGCGTCGTACTTCGCCGGGGTCGTCGTCGTCGTGCGCCGTCGTCGTACGTCGCACGTCGCATGTCGCCCGTCGTCGCGCGTCGTCGTCGTCGTGCGTCGTCGACGTCGTCGTCGTCGCACGTCGAACGTTGCGCGTCGTCCGTCGTCGTCGTCGTAAATTGTCTAGATCGTCGTCGTCGTTGCGCGTTTGCTGCCGCGCGTCGCGCGTCGTCGTGCATCGTCGTCGTCTTACATCGTGGGCGTTGTCGTTGTCGTCGCGCGTCGTTCTCGTCGCACGTCGTGCGTTGTCGTCGTCGTCCGTCGTCGTCGTCCGTCGTGCGTCGTCGTCGTCGCACACCGCCGCCGCATGTCGCACGTCGTAGCGCGTCGTCCGTCGTCGTCGTCCGTCGTCGTTGTCCGTCGTCGTCCGTCGTCCGCCCTCGTCGCCCTTCGTCGTTGTCCGTCCTCGCCGTCCATCGTCGTCGTCTGTCTTCGTCGCGTCGTCCGTCGTCGTCGTCCGTCGTCGTCGTCCGTCGTCCGTCGTCGTCGTCTGGCGTCGTTGTCCGTCGTCGTCTTCCTTTGTCGTCGCCCGTCGTCCGTCGTCGTCCGTCGTCCGTTGTCGTCGTCCGTCGTCGTCGTCCGTCGTCGTTCGTCGTCGTCCGTCTTTCGTCGTCCGTCGTCGTCGTCCGTCGTCGTCCGTCGCCCGTCGTCCGTCGTCGTCGCCCGTCGTCGGTCGCCTTGCGTCGTCGTCCGTCGTCGTCGTCCGTCGTCGTCCGTCGTCGTCGCCCGTCGCCGCCTGTCGCCGTTCTGACGTCGCCCGTCGTCGTCCGTCGCCCGCCGACGTCGTCGCACGTCGCGCGTCGCACGTCAGCGCGCGTCGTCGCCGTACGCCGTCATTGTCCGTCGTCATCCGTCGTTGTCCGTTGTCTGTCGTCCGTCGTCGTCGTCCGTCGTCGTCGCCCGTCGTCGTTGCGCCTCGCACGTCGCCCGTTTTCGTCGTCCTCTGTCGTCGCCGTCGTCGTCCGTCGCGCGTCGCCATCGTCGCACACCGCTGGCGCGTGTCGCGCGTCGTTGTGCGTCGTCGTCGTGCGTCGTCCTTGTCGTCGTGCGCTGTGCGTCGTACTTCGTCGGGGTCGTCGTCGTCGTGCGCTGTCGTCGTACGTCGCACGTCGCATGTCGCCCGTCGTCGCGCGTCGTCGTCGTCGTGCGTCGTCGACGTCGTCGTCGTCGCACGTCGAATGTTGCGCGTCGTCCGTCTTCGTCGTCGTCCGTCTCCGTCGTCGTAAATTGTCGAGGTCGTCGTCGTCGTTGCGCGTTTGCTGCCGCGCGTCGCGCGTCGTCGTGCGTCGTCGTCGTCTTACATCGTTGGCGTTGTCGTTGTCGTCGTGCGTTGTTCTCGTCGCACGTCGTGCGTCGTCGTCGTCGTCCGTCGTCGTCGTCGTCGTCGTCGTCCGTCGTGCGTCGTCGTCGTCGCACACCGCCGCCGCATGTCGCACGTCGTAGCGCGTCGTCCGTCGTCGTCGTCGTAGTTGTTACACGTCGCACGTCGTACTTCGTCGGGGTCGTCGTCGTCGTCGATGCACGCCGTCGTCGCACGTCGCGCGTCGCATGTCGGCCGTCGTCACACGTCGTCGTCGTCGTAGTCGTACGTCGTGCGTTGTACGTTGTCCGTCGTCGTCGTCGTCCGTCTCCGGCGTCGCCGTCGTGGGGGTCGTCATACATCGTCGGGGTCGTCGTCGTCGTCGCACGCCGTTGTCGTCGCCGCGCGTCGCGCGTCGTCGCGCGTCGCCGTAGTCGCCGTCGTCGTTTTACATCGTTGTCGTCGTCGTCGTCCGTCGTCGTAGTCGCACGTCGTTCGTCGTCGTCGTCTTCCGTCGTGCGTCGTCGTCGTCGCGCACCGCCGTCGCACGTCGCCCGTCGTCGTCGTCGTCGTGGTCGTCACACGTCGTACTTCGTACTTCGCCGGGGTCGTCGTCGTCGTCGCACGCCGTCGTCGCGCGTCGACCGTCGTCAGACGTCGTCGTCGTCGCGCGTCGTTGTCGCCGTCGACGTCGTCGTCGTACGTCGTGCGCCGCACGTTGCACGTCGTCCGCCGGTGCACGTCTTCGTGCGTCGTCGTCGTACGTCGTCGTCGTCGCACGTCGTGCGTCGAACTTCCTGGGGGTCGTCGTCGTCGTCGTCGCACGCCGTCGTCGTGCGTCACACGTCGCACGTCGTGCGTCGTCGTACTTCGTCGTCGCCGCACGTCGTCGCACGTCGTTGTCGTCGTCGTCGTCCGTCGTCGTCGCGCGCCGCGCGTCGCACGTCGCCGCTGTCGTCGTACGTTGTCGTCGTCGACGTCGTGGCCCGTCGCGCGTTGTCGTCGCACACCGCCGTCGGATGTCGCGCGTCGTCGTCGTTCGTCGTCGTCGTAGTCGTCGTCGCACTTGGCACGTCGTACTTCGTCGTGGCACGTCGTCGTCGCACGTCGTCGCCGTCGTACGCCTGGTCGCACGTCGTCGTCGCACGCCGTCGCCGCACGTCGCATGTCTCCCGCCGTCGCACGTCGCACGTTGCACGTCGTCCGTCGTCGTCGTCGTCGTCCGTCTCCGTCGTGGTAGTCGTACGTCGTCGCCGTCGTCCGTCGTCGTCGTCGCGCGCCGTCGTCGCATGTCGTGCGTCGTCGTGTATCGGCGTCGTCGAACGTTGTCGTCGTCGTCGTACGTCCTAGGTCGCGCGTGATACTTCGCCGCCGTCGTCGCACGTCGCCGTCGTCGCACGCCGTCGCCGCACGTCGCACGTCGCATGCCCCAAGACGTCGTGCGTCCTCGTCGTCGCACGTCGCATGTCGCCCGTCGTCTTACGTCGTCGTCGCATGTCGCCGTCGTCGCCGTCGCACGTCGCGCGTCGCACTTCGTTGGGGTCGTCGTCGTCGTCGCACACCGCCGTCGCGCGTCGCATGTCGCCCGTCGTCTTACGTCGCCGTCGTCGTCGTCGTCGACGTCGTCGTCGTCGCAGTACGTCGTACGTTGTACGTCGTCCGTCGTCTTCGGCGTCCGTCTCCGTCGTCGTCGTCGTCGGACGTCGCCGTCTTCCGTCGCCGTCGTCGTCGCACGCCGTCATCGCACGTCGCGCGTCGTCGTACGTCGTCGTCGCCGTGCGTCGTCGTCGTGCGACGCACGTCGCATATCGTCGGGGTCGTCGTCGTTGTCGTCGTCAAACGCCGTCGTCGTGCCTTGTCCGCCGCATGCCGCGCATCGTCGCACGTCGTCGTCGTCGTACGTCGTTGTCGTCGCACGTCGTACGACGTCGTCGTCGTCGTCCGTCGTTGTCGTCGCACGTCGTCCGTCGTCGTTGTCGTCGCCGTCGCCGTCCGTCGTACGTCGTCGTCGTCGTGCACCGCCGTCGCATGTCGCGAGTCGCACGACGTCGTACGTCGTCGTCGTCGTCGTCGTCCGTCGCCATCGTCGTCGTGGTCGTCACACGTCGTACTTCGTCTGGGTCGTCGTCGTCGTTGCACGCCGTTGTCGCACGTCGCATGTCGCCTGACGTCGCACGTCGTCGTCACACGACATCGTCGTCGTCGGCGTCGTCGTCGTGCGTCGCACGTCGCACGTCGCCCGTCGCCGTCGTCATCCGTCTCCGTCGTCGTCGTCGTCGCACGTCGCCGTCGTCCGTCGTCGTCGTCGCACGTCGCTGTCGCACGACGCGCGTCGTCGTACGTCGTCGTCGTCGCCGTCGTAGGTCGCACGTCGCACTTCGTCGTCGTCCTCGCACGTCGTCGCCGTCGTACGCCTTTGCCGAGCGTCGTACGTCGTAAGTCCCATGTCGCTGCGCGTCCTCGTCGTCGTACGTCGCCGTCGTCTTCGTCGTCGCATGTCGTCGTCGTCGCACGTCGTCGTCGTCGTACGTCGTCGTCATCGTCGCGCGTCGGTCGTCCTCGCCGTCGTCGTCGCACGCCGTGGTCGCACGTCGCATGTCGCCCGTCTTCGCGCGCCGCCGTCGTCGCCGTACGTCGTCGTCGTCTTTGTCGTACAACGCCGTCGTACGTCGTGCGCTGCACATCGCCGACGTGGTCGTCGTCGTCGTCCGTCTCCGTCGTCGTCGTCGCTGTAATTCGTAGGTTGTACGTCGTACTTCGCTGTCGTCATCGGTATACGTCGTCGTCCTCGTACACCGTCGGCGCACGTCGTGCGTCGCATGTCCCACGTCGTCGCGCGCCCTCGTCGTCGTACGTCGCAGCCGTCGTCGTCTCACGTCGTCGTCGACGCACGTCGCCGTCGTACGTCGTCGTCGTCGTACGCCGTCGCGCGTTGCACTTCGTCGGGGTCGTCGTCGCTGTCGCACGCCGTCGTCGCGCGGCGCGCGCCGCATGTCGCCCGTCGTCGCACGTCGTCGCCGTCGTCGTCGTACGTCGTCGTCGTCGTCGCGCGTCGCACGTTGCACGTCGCCCGTTGTCGTCGTCGTCCGTCGCCGTCGTCGTCGTCGTCGCGCGCCGCCGTCGTCCGTCGCCGTCGTCGTCGCACGCCGTCGTCGCATGTCGCAAGTCGTCGTACGTCGTCGCACGCCGTCACACGTCGCCGTCGTCCGTCGCCGTCGTACATCGTAGGTCATACGTCGTACTTTATCGTCGTCGCGCGTCGTTGTCGTCGTCGTCGTACGTTGTCGTCGTACGTCGTCGTCGCACGTCGCGCGTCGTACTCCGTCGGGGTCGCCGTCGTCGTCGCACGCCGTCGTCGTACGTCGCGCGTCGCATGTCGCCCGTCGTCGCACTTCGTCGTCGTCGTCGTCGTACGTTGTCGTCGTAGTGATCGTCGTCGCACGTCCTCCGTCGTCCGTCGTCCGTCGTCGTCGTCGTGCGTCGCCGTCGTCGTCGTCGTCGTTGCACGTCGCCGTCGTACGTCGTCTTTGTCGCCGCCGTCGCACGCCGTTGTCGCATGGCGCACGTCATCGTACGTCGTCGTCGCCGTCGTCGTCGTAGGTCGCACGTCGTTTTTTCGTCCGTCTCCGTCGTCGGCGTACGCCGTCGTCGTCGTTCGCCGTCGTCGCATGTCCGTGTCGCACGTTCGCAGTCGTGCGTCGTGCGTCGCATGTCCCACGTCGTTGCGCGCCTTCGTCGTACGTCGCCGTCGTCCGTCGCCGTCGTCGTGCGTCGTCGCCGGTCGTCGTCGTCGTCGCACGTCACGCGTCGTATTGCGCTGGGGTCGTGGTCGTCGTCGTCGCACGCCGTCGTCACACGTCGCATGTCGCACGTCGTCGTCGTCGCACGTCGTCGTCGCCGTTGAGTTCGTCGTCGCCGTCGTGCGTCGTACGTTGTACATCGTCCGTCGTCGTCGTCGTCCGTCTCCGTCGCCCCCGTCGTCGTACGTCGCCGTCGTCCGTCGCCGTCGTCGTCGCACGCCGTCGTCGTCGCACGCCGTCGTCGCACGCCGTCATCGTACGTCGTCGTCATCGTCGTGCGTCGTCGCACGTCGACCTCCGTCGGGGTCGTCGTCATCGTCGTCGTCGTCGTACGCCGTCGTCGCATGTCGCATATCGCCCGTCGTCGCACGTCGTCGTTGTCGCACGTCGTCGTCGTCAGCGTCGTCGTCGCCGTCGTACGTCGTACATTGTACATCGTCCGTCGTCGTCGTCGTCCGTTTCCGTCGTCGCCGTCGTCATCGTACGTCGCCGTCGCGTCCGTCGTCGTCGTGGTACTTCGTCGTCGTGTGTTGTCGGTCGTCGTACGTCGCCGTCGTCGTACTTCGTCGTCGTACGTCGTAGGGTGCACGTCGTACTTCGTCGTCGTCGTCGTACAAGGTCGTCGTCGTTCGCCGTTGTCGTACGTCGTACGTCGCATGTCCCACTTCGTCGCGCGTGCTAGTCGTCGCACGTCGCCGTAGTCTGTTGTCGTCGTCATCGCATGTCGTCGTCGTACGCCGTACGTCGTTTTTCGTCGGGGTCGTCGACGTCGTCGCACGCAGTCGTCGTACGTCGCATGTCGTCGCGCGTCGCGGTCGTCGTCGCACGCCGTCGCCGTCGTCGTCGCACGTCGTACGTTGTACGTCGTCGGTCGTCGTCTTCGTCCGTCTCCGTCGCCGTTGTCGTCGCGCGTTGCCGTCGTCCGTCGTCCGTCGTCGTGCGCCGTCGACGCATGCTGTAAGTCGTCGTACGTTGTCGTACGTCGTCGTCGTCGTCGTACGTCGCCGTTTTCGTCGTACGTCGTAGGTCGCACGTCGCACTTTGTCCCCGTCGTCGTCGCGCGCACGTCGTCGTTGCGCGCCGTCGCGCGTCGTGCGTCGCATGTCCCACGTCGTCGCGCGTCCTCGTCATCGCACGTCGCCATCGTGCGTCGTCGTCGTACGTCGCACATTGTACTCCGACGGGGTCGTCGCTGTCGCGGTCGCACGCCGTCGTCGTCGTACGTCGTCATCGTCGTCGACGTCGTTGTCGTCGTCGTCGTACGTCGTACGTTGCACGTCGTCCGTCGTCGTCGTCCGTCGCCGTCGTCGTACGTCGCCGTCGTCCGTCCTCATCGTCGTCGTACGCCGTAGGCCGTACGTCTTACTTCGTCGTCGTCGTCGTCGTACGTCGTCGTCGTCGTACGCCATCGTCGTACGTCGTACGTCGTATGTTCAACGTCGTCGTGCGTCCTCATCGTCGTACGTCGTCGTCGTCGCACGTTGCACGTCGTCGTCGTACGTCGCGCGTCATAATTATTCGGGGTCGTCGTCGTCGTCGTCGTCGTGGTACGCCGCCGTCGTGCGTCGCATGTCGCCCGTCATCGTACGTTGTCGTCGTCGTACGTCGTCGTTGTCGTCGCCGTCGTCATCGTCGTCGCACGTTGTACGTCCTCAAACGTCGTCGTCGTCCGTCGTCGCCGTCGTACGTCGTCGTCGTCCGTCGTCGTCGCCGTACGCCGTCGTCGTACGTCGCACGTTGTCGTGCGTCTTCGTCGTCGTACTTCGTTGTCGTCGGCGTCCGTCGTACGTCGTACTTCGTCGTCTTGTTTTTCGTACGTCGTCGTCGTGCAACGTCCTCGTACGTTGTGCGCGCATGTCCCACGTCGTTGTGCGTTGTCGTCGTCGTACGTCGTCGTCGTCGCACGTCGTCGTCGTACGTCGTCGTCTTCGCCTTCGTCGTAAGTCGTACTTCGTCGGGGTCGCACGTCGCATGCCGCCCGTCGTCGCACGTCGTCGTCGTACGTCATTCGTTGTACGTCGTCCGTCGTCGTCCGTCTCCGTTGTCGTTGTCGTACGTCGCCGTCGTCCGTCGTCGTTGTACGCCGTCCTCGTATGTCGTACATCGTTTTACGTCGTCGTCGTCATACGTCGTCGTCGTCGTACGTCGTAGGTGGTACGTCGTATTTCGTCGTCGTCGTACGTCGTCGTCTTCGTACGCTGTCGCCGTACGCCCTACGTCGTCTGTCCCACGTCGTCGTGCGTCCTCGTCGTCGTAGGTCGTCGTCGTACGTCGTCGTCGTCGTACGTCGTCGTCGTACGTCGCACGTCGTACTTCGTCGGGGTCGCCGTCGTCGTACGCCGTCGTCGTACGTCGTATGTCGCCCGTCGTCGTACGTCGTCGTCGACGTCGTCTGCGTCGTTGTACGTCGTACGTTGTACGTCGTCCGTGCGTCGTCGTCGTCCGTCGTCGTCGTACGTCGCCGTCGTCTGTCGTCGTCGTCGTACTTCGTCGTCGTATGTCGTACGTCGTCGTACGTTGCCGTCGTCGTAATTCGTCGTCGTACGTCGTAGATCGTACGTCGTACTTCGTCGTCGTCGTCGTTGTACGTCATCGTCGTCGTCGTAGTACGTCGGCGTACTTCGTCGTCGTATGTCGTACGTCGTCGTGCATCGTCGTCGTACGTCGTTGTCGTACGTCGTCGTCGTGCGTCACCGTCGTCCGTCGTCGTCGTAAGCCGTCGTATGTCGTACGTCGTCGTACGTCGTACTTCGTCGTCGTCGTACGTCGTCGTCTTCTTCGTCGTCGTACGTCGTATGTACCACGTCGCCGTCCGTCGTCGTCGTCGTACGTCGTCGTCGTGCGTCCTCGTCGTCGTGCGTCGCCGTCGTACGTCGTCGTCGTCGTGCGTCCTCGTCGTCGTGCGTCGTCCTCGTGCGTCGTCGTCGTACGTCGCCGTCGTACGTCGGACCTCCGCGGGCGAGTCTGGGAGCTCGTCGCGCCACCGCCACGGCCGGGCACGGGCCGCGGAGGCCCCGGGCGCGCGACGGGCCTCCGGGATGGGCCCCCCGGGCGCGCAACGGCAGGTTGGGACGCCCTGGCAATGGCGACCCAGGGCTCCCCCGAGGGCGCGAAGTTATTCGCGCTTCGCGCTTCGCGGTCCTCGTTCCTCCTCCCCCTCCTCCTCGTCCTCCTGTTCTCCCTTTGGGAGGGCGGCGCGAGAGCGCGAAGTTATTCGCGCTTCGCGCTTCGCGCAGCGCGAAGCGCGAACTTAGGAGCCCTTGTGATCGCGTCGTAAAATATGTGGGACGGAGGTTTTACATCGTTTCCCGTCTCGCGGGGCCCGCACCGGGCCCCAGGACCGTCAAAAAGCGACTCGGGATGAAGAGTTGGTCCCGCGGAGTGGGTCGGGACTTCCGGGGACGCCGCACTGGCAAAATCAGGACGTCGCATGTCCGGGGAAGCGTCCTGGCCTGCCCGCGCGGTCAGGAACTTTGGCTTGGCGCGTCGGGATGCTCCGGCCGGAGAGCCGCGCCGCAGGGCGGTTTTCCGGCCTTGGGAGGCCCAGCAGCTGTGCCTCGCCGAAAGCGTATCGGGGGCGCCCACGTCGTCCCGAACGGCGGCGGGAGGCTTCCGTCATCGGGAAGGCTTGCTCAGCGTGTCGCGCCGCCTGTCCTGGCCTTCCACGCTTCGGCCCGACACGCGATACACGTTCCAAGCCCCGGGCGTCGACGTCCCAGGCCTCTCCCAGCCGCCCGCCCCGCGGAGCGGAGCCACGCGCTATGCGGGGGCCGCCGCCACGACACGCTCAGCAAACATTCTTGGCTGTGCAGGCCCACCAGAGAGCGTTCGCTCTGAGAACCACTTCTGGTTTACACGGCATGTCATTGCAGCAGTTCTGGCTGAGACAGTCTTGTTTTCATGCACTGGTCCCTGCTCCGAATGCAGAGGCCGCCCCGGCCGATCCAAGGCGATGCACCTCGCCCTGTGAGTGCCCTCCGCCCTCCCCCCTTTCTCTTTCCCGCAGCCGCCCACCTCCTCCTCCTCCTTCTCCTCATCCTCCTCCTCCTCCTCCTACTCCTCCCTCGCCACCACGTGTTGCTGCCAGCGCACTTAGCGCCTGCCATCTCCCGGCCCGCTCGACCGCGCGTGCGGCCTGCCCCTGCCGCGCTGCGACGTACAAGCTGTCCTAAGTGCATAGGCTTCCGTTAGCAGAAGATGCTAAAGAGTATGTCGTGGCGCCTGCAGGACAATTAGCGCCGTGCTAACTGCCTCCTGCCGCGCTGCGGCTTATCAGTGGTCCTAACCCCAGGCCCCCGACGTCATGTTTTTGTTCCACAGCGTCGGCCCCTGGAGGTCTCGACCTACTCCTTGGGACCAGCTTTTCATCCTGAGTCGGTTTAGAACCGTTACGAGGTTTGGTACGGGCCCCCAGAGGCCGAAAAGCGCAAAAAGCCTCCCGCCATGATTTGTTCCTGACCCGAGGGCGTCTGGGACTGCATAGCTCTCGTCACCAGAACATGCAACAGAACATGTGGGGCGTTCCACACAGGGCCTTGCCTTCGAGGATCGAATGATGAGTTGTCATCTCTTCCGCGGCGGCAGGTCGGCGGACGTAAAATAAGGCCGCTTCCGCCTGCGGAAGCCGGCGAAACGGCGCACCCAAGAGATGAAAACGTTCTTGGGGCTCAGGGTTTCCGACATCGCCCATGTCGTGACAGGCCCGCAGGGACGTTAGGACGGTCGGTCCCTGCTCTAGCCCCTCGCAGCCGCCTCCGCCCGGCCGCCGCCCCGCCTCGGCCGTCGCCGCCGCCCGGCCTGGCCGCCGTCCTTGCGGCCTGGGCGCCGCCGTTTGTTCACGCCGCGCGTCTTCGCCCGAGCTCGGGTCTTGAGACCATTCCCCTAGCAAATATCATGACGGGGGTTTTTCATAGATTTTGGCTTCTGGAGGCCCTCGCGGAGCCCTGGGACCGTCAAAAAACGACTCAGGATGAAAAGCCGGTCCAGGGGAAAGGTTCGGGACTTCGGGGGACCGCGTATTAAAAAAGTCTGGATGTCGCATGCTTGGGTCGGGGAAACGTAAGACTCGAGTACACCGGAACTCGGGTTCGCCTACGCTTTTGGCGAACCCGTCATGGATTTTGACGGTCCAGTGTTCGTTGGATGTCTTCAGCGGGAGCCCGCGTCACATTCCAGATCGGACCGCGTCAGTGTTCTGATGTCCTCGTCGGGCCAACCCGAGTCCCCTTTAACCCGAGTCGAACGTCTCCCCGAGACAATGACAGATCTATCCGAAGTCGCCGAGACATGGCGTTCAGGGCTCCGGTCGAGGACTCCGGCGCCGCCCCAGCGGGTCCCCAGCGCCACGCGGGCGCCCCGCGTCCCTGGACTCCCCGCGTCGTGGAGGACCACGTGCGACTACACGCGAACAAAACACGCCAACAGCACGTCGAAGCGCGCCCAGACCCCCTCGAGTCATGAAAAGATCACGACGGGAGGCTTTTCGCTGTTTTCGGCCTCTGGGGGCCCTTGCCGGGCCTCGGGACCGTCAAAAAAGGGCTCAGGATGAAAAACTGGTCCCGGGGAAGGGGTCCAGACCTTTGGGGGTCGCGTCATGAAAAATCCTGACGTCGGGGGTCCGGGCAGGTTGGATGACCCCCTTTGATGCCTACCACGTGCTTCTTCCTGTGGCCGATCCGACGCACCGCCAGCCGCTCCGCCGCGCCTTGCTTTATATCCGTCCGGCCTGAGGCCAAAGGCCTGACAACACAGAGAACCTTGGGCCAGAGCCCCTACCGTGAGAAAGCATTACCCTTCCTCCTGTTCTTCTTCATCGTCTCCGCCTGAGCCCCTCCTTCCCCACTGTTATCACGTCGTCCTGGATTTGGACCTCCCGTTCGCCCTCCTCTTCTTCCTCCTCCTCCCTGTCTGCCTCTTTCTACGCGTTCTTCTCTTCCTGCTCTTGTCCTTTTGCTCATGCCCCTACTGGTGCTGCTGCTCAGCTGCGGTCCTGTAGCACTGCCCCTCCTTGTCATCCACCTCCTGCTCCTCCTCCTCTTCATCCTCCCCCTCCCACTCCTCCTCCTTTTCCTCCTTCTCCTTCTCCTCCTCCTCCTCCTCCTCCACCTCCTCTTCCTTTTCAACACAGCAGCATCATCATCAGCAGCATCATCATCGTTGTAATCATTATTATGATCAGCATCATCAGCAGCAGCATCATCATCGTCAGCAGCAGCATGTTCGTCGTCATCCTTGTTATCAGCATCATCATCACCACCATCATCATCATCATCATCATCATCATCATCATCATCATCATCATCATCATCATCATCATCATCATCATCATGATAGACATTTACGACGAGCATGGCAAGCAGGCAGATGCATCCCAGAACTTACGCATCATGTATATCCCTGGGTCCCAGCAACATGTACTACATGTCCTTTACGAGACTACGCGTTGGACCATGCATGCCAACATGAATATCATGATCAGCAAAAGCTCCGAGTTCACGTCCTAGGACATGTACCACCGTCGCCATCGGGTTCCATGCTCAAGCCTGTCGTCAGAAGGCTTACCACGCGCACGGCCACCCCGAGCGCCCACCCGCCACGTCCCGCGCCATCCAGCTGCCGCCCCTCGCCTGCCGTCGAGGATACCCCCGCTGTGCGCGCCGCCATTCGTCAGTCGGTGGAACACATCGTAGGTAGCGACCCACGCAGCAGAGCGAGGCACCGACCACTACGACGGCTACGAGCAGCACAGCGTCCAGCAGCAGAAGTACATGCAACATCGCAAGGGACACCTCGAGTGGCTACTGTTTCCTTTACTCCTACTCTTCCTGTACTACCTCCTGGACCAGGGGATGACGCCCAAGCAGAGAGCGTCGTGGCGACTCCCGCTGGACTCCTCCCAGGGCTCGAAGGGCTCTGGCGCCGCCTCCAGTGCCGCTGCAGGCCAGAAGGGGACAAAAGGCTCCACGCCAGCCAGGCCCGCCGCCGCCAACGCAGAGGCGATCTCGATCACCGCGAACACCAGCCGAGGAAGGGGGAGCAGCCGCGCCAGCAGCCACGCCCATCGAGGTGGACGAGGAAGACAACGGCGAGAAGGACAAGAAGACCGACCAGTCCAGCCGACGCCCAGCTCGCCGCGGAGGACGCCGCGGGCGCCGAGGCAATCACAACCCCAAGGTCTGGACCAGCAAGGACAAGAATTTGATGGACTTGCTACGGTCGACCTTGAAGCTGCTGCTCCAGACGACACACAAAACCAGGCTGAACAGCAGCATCAGCACGGACACCTACACGATGAGCAACGAGCATCCAGTGATCATAGCCATCACGCAGGAGCTCGAGGGCTACAAGCACACCCTGGACTCCCTCAGGAAGAGCGGCACCCCAGAGGACAAGAAACGCTTGCAGGAGATAGGGTCCCCAGCCCCGTCCCTCGCGCTCGCGGCCCTGGAAGGACTGCACAAGTGCGACGTGGGCGGGTCCATGAAGGGGGCCATCCGCAACTACCTGCTCCGAGCGGAGCCCGAGGACACCGAGGCGGAGGCCGAGATCAGCAAGGAGGATCTCCTCGACGTCATTTTTTTCGTACGCCTGGAGAAGTGCTACGACGACATCAAGACGAAGTTGGCGATCGGCGCGCCCACATGGGAGGGCCGAGTCTTGATCAGCCGTGCCCTCGAGGCCGAGGGCCAAGCGGTACATCACAGAGGCGTGGCCCCAGCGGGATGGCTCGAGGAAGAAGGAGGCCACTGGCTGGAGACCCTCGAGCAGTGAGCCCAGCCTTTCGCCATAACGAACCTGCATGGCATGATGCAGGCAGCTGGGAAGAGGAGGCAATCCAGCGCCGTGTCATTTTTGCTCGAGGCGAAGACCTCCCCGCATGTAGCGGCACAGTCACGGTTGAGTGCCCTCCCTCCTCCGTCGTGCCTCCAACCCATCCTCCTGTCGTGCCAGCACAGGAGCTATTCGAGGCGGAGGCCCCACCTGAGTTCGAGCTCGATACAAACGCCGAAGACGAAGCGGCGGAACATCTTTTCAGCTAGCACATTCACGTTGCTCGGCATGCGCTGCGCAGGAGGCCCCTCTGCGCAGCACCCTGGCAGCAAGGCCCATGCGGGGCAATACGAGACACTTGGCTCTCTGCGACGGATCATTGAAGTCTGATTGCATTGTGCGCAATGTCTTTACATCAGATGTTGGTCCTAACGTCGAGGACAATCATCAGCAGCATCATCATCCTGGATATCCTCCTCTTCCTCATCATGTTGGAGAGCTCAACCTTGGAATCGCCTTCAAACCCGGAATCCGTTCGGTCGAAACATGGAATCGGCCTCAACCGCGAAACCCAGAATTCGTTTCGAAATCCGGAATTCGCTTCGAAATTGTGCATTCCGCAGAAGCGTGAAACCCAGAATTCCTACCGGTAAAACCCAGAATTCGTTTTTGTCCATCTTTTTGTCACTTGCCACTCCTCCTTTTTCTCCTCCTCCTCCTCCTCCTCCTCCTCCTCCTCCTTCTCCTCCTCCTCCTCCTCCTCCTCCTCCCTCTCTTCCTTTCATTGCTCTCCGGGGCCCCTCGACGACGACGACGATAATGACGACGACGGCGATGACACCGTCGATTTCGACGTCGACGAGCGACGTCAACGTCGGGCCCTGCCACCAGGAGCAGTTCTTCATCTTAGGAACTGAGCTGTTTTTTGACGGTCCTGCAGTTCGCCGAGGGCGCTTGGAGGCCGAAAACGCCAGAACGGTTCTTGGACGTTGACGTCACGGTGACGACGACGACGGCGACGACGACGACGACGACGACGACGACGAACCCCCTCGGCGACGGCGATGATGGCGACGACGCCGTCGACTTCGACGCCGTCGACTTCGACGTCGACGTCGGATTCTTGACCCCTGGGGAGTCCACCAGGAGATGTGATGCATTGCGCATTCTTTGTACGCATTGCGCAGTCGAGTGCATGGACGGGCCTTGAGGAGGGGTTTGCAGAGTTTCCCTCGTAATCTGGTTGCCGCGCATCGCTTGCGCGTTTCGCCCCAGTCTGAGCGCCTCGGCCCCTCCCTGCGGCACCCTCGCGGTGCAGGACCAGTTTTCATCCTGGGAGATCGGCAGCTTTTGTTTCAGGAGGGCAGAAAACTCACAGACACAATGAATCGGCGATCCCCCAGAAAATATGGGAAACTGTGGGAAGTGGGGGGGAAGACGAAAACCTGGAAAATACGAGAAAATATGGGGAAACATGTTATGTGTGTATTTATTTGTGTGTCCCAGGGCCCCATTCATTGTTGATGGTACAGAAGGGCACGCCGAGGGCGGTAGAAAGGTGGACCGGGAAACCCGGCCGCCCGCCGAGAGATTCGGCGGCGGAGGGGGGAGTTCCTTCCGGGGCGAGCGGGGAGCTGGAGGGTTTCTCCGGAGGGCTTAGGCGACCCGTCCTCCTCCTCGCTCCTCCTCCCCCTCCTCCTCCTCCTCCTCCTCCTCCTCCTCCTCCTCCTCCTCCTCCTCCTCCTCCTCCTCCTCCTCCTCCTCCTCCTCCTCGGGTCGCCTATGGCCATGGGGGAACTCGTCCAGGCGGCGAAGGGGGGATTTCTTCTGGGGCGAACGGGAAGCTTTTGTTGGGGGGCGAAAATGAAAACCTTCCAGGTCCTAACGAGGGTTTTTGTTGGCCGCGCGAGGCAGTTTTTCCAGTCGGACGAATATGTGTTTCGCGGGCGCGGTCTCACAGAGTATTCTCCTCTCCAGGTGGAACATGGGTGCTGGAAGTGTTCAAGATCGGGGCGTCCGGTGGAACATCTTTTTCGGCCCCCCCGGAGGCGTTGCCGAGCGGCGAGTCGACTGGAACGCTGTATGTTCCGCCCCGAGGCGTTGCCACGCTCGGCGTAGAGTGGCACATGTTTCTTTCGCCCCGAAGGCGCTGCCACGTGGCGATGAGAGTGAGCTACTTCTCCTTCTTATTAGTAGTATTATTCGTATTATCATTAGTATTAGTATTAGTATTAGTATTAGTATTATTATTATTCTTATTATTACTATTATTATTATATTATTCTTATTATTGCTATTATTATTATCATTATTATTAGTAGTAGTATTATTATTATTTTTATGACTCTTCTTCTTCGGATCCCCAGGCTTTCCCGCGTGGCGAGTAGGAGTGGATTCGGACTTTTGGTCGCTCCTCGGCGTTCCCGCGTGAAGGGTCGGGCAAGGCAGTTTCTGATGCGTGTCGCCCCCCGAGCCTTGCCGCTCGCCGTGTCGACGAGGGCAGCTTGGTTTCTGCCCCGAGGCGTTGCCGCTCCGCGCGCCCATCGCCCCGCGCAGCCCTGCCCTAGAACTGAGAACTCGGAGCGCGTCAGGGCGGCCGACCCGCGCGGAATGTGTCAAGACCAGGGCTTCGCGTCGAGTATTTCTGCTCGCCGTGCTCCTCCAGGTGCCAGCACGCCGGCAAGCGTCTGGAAGAGCACGGCGCGAGAGCGCAGCCGCTCCCGCCAGCTTCCCTCCACTGCTCACGTGCGCGCCACGCGGCCTATGTAACAATACCCCCCCGCGTAGCCACGCGGCGAGTCGAGTGGATCAGTACCTTTTTCGCCCCGCGGTGTTGCCACTCTAGGAGTCGAGTGGATTGAGTTTGGCCCCAGGGCGGTGCCACGTGGCGAGCAGAATGGCGTGCTATGTTTCCCCCCCCCCCGGCGTTGCCACGTGGCGAGCAGACGTGGATCAGTATTGTTGTCCGCCCCTCGGCGTTGCCACGTGACGAGTGGAGTAGAGTAGCAGTTTTGTCTCGCCCCAACGCGCGTTGAGGCGTGGCGCGTCAAGCGGTGGCGGTTCCTTTCGCCCCGTGGCGTTGCCGCTCCGTGCGCCCATCGGCCCGCGCAGGCCTGCCCTAGAACCGTTAACTCTGAGTGTGTCAGTGCGGCCGATCCGCGCGGAAGATTTCGTGGAGCATATGTTTCGCTCCCCCCCCACCGGGCGCTGCTACGAGCTACGAGACGAGCGGAGTGGAATGCTATAAGTTCCTCCCCGCGGCGTTGCCACGCTACGAGTAGAGTGAATGTGTGTTTCGCTCCCAAGGTGTTGCCCTTTGGCGAGTAGAAGAAAAAGAAGAAGGAACAAAAAAGACGCCGTGCACGTCGGAGGTGCATGGGCAGAGAAAATAGGCGCAGACGGTACTGCAGCCAGGCGCTGTGAAACAATGAACCTCCCGTCGTCGCCAGTTCCATGGGCAAGTGGTGTCAAAAATCACTCCTAGAACACATGCCAAAACAAATCACACATCAGGACAGCTGCCGGGTGAATGGCCAGAAGAGTGGATTCGAATGTTGGTCCGCCCCTCGGAGTTGCCGCGTGACGAGTACAGTAGAGTAGTAGTGTCGTCTCGCACCCCCCGCGCGTTGCGCGTGGCGTGTCGAGCGGAGGAGTTTCTTTTGCCCGTGTGTCGTTGCCGCTCTGAGCGCCCATCGGCCCGCGCAGGCCTGTCCTAGAATTGAAAAGTGAGTGCGTCAGGGCGGTAGATTGTGGCGGAAGTTTTCAAAATCAGGGGATCGAGTGGAGCGTTGTTGCTGTTTCCCAGGCGTTGCCGCGTGGCAAACCGAGTGGAATAGTATATTTTCCGCCCCGCGGCGTTGCCGCGTGAGAAGTACAGTGGGACCTGTTTCGCTCCTAAGGCTTTGCCACGTGGCGAGTAGAGTGGAGTACTAGGAGTACTATTGTTTCGCCCTCGCTAGGGGTTGCCGCGTGGCGAGTAGGAGTGGAATAAGAAAAAGTGTCCGCCCCCTCCACGTGATGAGCAGAGTAGACCAACGCCGTTTCTGTTGTGTCGCCTTCTGTGCGTTGCCGCGCGAAGCATCAAAGGCGTTGCCGCTCCGCGCGCCCATGGGCCCGCGCAGGCCTGCCTTAGAATTGGGAACTCTGAGTGTGTCAGTGCGGCCGATCTGTGCAGAGGATTTCAGAATCAGGGCATCGCGTGGAGCACATGTTTCGTCCCCCCCACCCCACCCACACAATGCATTGCCACGCGGCGAGCCGAGTGGAACGGTATGCTGTCCTCCCCGCAGCGTTGCCACGCCGAAGTATAGTGGAATGTGTTTCGCCCTGAGGGCGTCGCCCCTTGGCGAGTAGAGTGGAGTGCTATTGCTTCGCTCCCGGGCGTTGCCATGTGGCGAGTAGGAGGGGAATCGTATGTTTGTCCGCCCCTCGGCGTAGCCACGTGACGAGTGGAGGAGAGTAGTGGTTTTGTTTCGCCCCAACGCGCGTTGCCGCGTGGCGCGTCGAACGGAGCAGCTTCTTTTCCGCGACGTGGCGTTCCGCTCCGCGAACCTACTTCAGGAGGAAAAGAAACACACAGACACAATTAATCCTCGATTCCCAAGAAAATATGGGAAAATATGGGAAGGAAGACAAAAACCCATAAAATATGAGAAAATATAGGGAATTATTTTAGTTGTGTGTATCTATTTGTGTGTCCTTGGGCCCCTTCACCATTGGCCCGCGCAGGCCGTCACCCAGAATTGACAGCTACGTGTGTGTCAGGACGGCCGATCCGCGCAGGAGTTCTCAAAGAGTCAGGGCCTCCAGTGGGCAACGATGGAAAAGCGGGTCCAAGGGAATTGCACTATTGTCGTCGTTTTCGCGGGCTCCAGGGAGGTCCAGCGGAGTGTGTTGTCACGCGCAAGAAGTCGAGATCTCGCGGCTCCTCGTGGCGATGCGCAGTGCGGATCCGCTGATCTGGCACCACTTTGGTGACCTGGCCATCCGATGATCGGGAATCCAGTTCTTCTGGGGATCTGGTGATCCAGTAGTCCAGTAATCAGTTGATCTGGTCGTCCGCGGCTGGCTGTGCCTTCCCTGTAAGGTTTGCTCTCGGCACACTCCCGTCCTGGCGTATTTGATGTGCGCGTCATGCAAAGATTCCCTCATTAGTCATCGTCCCTCCTCCGCCTCCTCGGTCAGGACAGCCGGAAGAGCTCTTCTTTTAGTTTTCTCGGGAAGCTGCAGAAGACAATGGAGAAGACTCTCGAAGGAGCCGACGCGGGGGAGGACGAGGAGGGCCAGGGCAAAACCAAGATGTACCAACGACGTTGCAGATCACAATCCCGTCCCAAGTCCCCTCCTGTTGAGCCCCTAGAAAAAATATTCGTCACTGCGCAAAGCGCCCCCTCGAAAGACCCGGCCCCAGGGGCCCGCAATTTTGGCGAGAGTTCTTGTTTGAAAAGAAACTACCCATCCTTCGAGCCACCCAGCTGTCTGCGGCAAACCCCGCCACTGAGCCTGTGCAATTCAGAGGAGAAAAAGGTACCCATACCGCTACACTTCCCTCATTTTCCCCCCTTTTGGGCCTCCTGGGAGGCCATCGTCGCCACTGGTGGATTCGCCTCGAAATTCTGGTCAGAACGCGGTTTGGGGAGTAGCAGTATCAGTACCCTTTGGTTCCCCAGCCTGCGGCAGACCCCGCCACAGTGATTGTGCAAGAGCGCAGCAGGAAGGAGACTGAGTGTAGGAACAGCGCAATTCCGACGACTGGTCTAAACCGGGACGGGTCGTGAAATCGACCTCGCATTCGTCCGCGCGGTATGGGGGAGGTCCAGTTCACGCCCGGCTACAGTTCAGCGAGCGGTCTGAATTGAGGCGGAACGTGAACACGACCTCATCTTCGTCCGCGCGGTAGGGAGCACGGAGGAGGAGAGGGAGAACATGAAGTCGAGGAGGAGAAAGCCTCTTAGGGGTTCTCATGGGGCCTTCTGGAAGCCTCATGGTGGTCTCTTGGGAGCCTCTTGGGGACCTCTTGGGGCCTCTGGGGGCCTCTTTGCCCTCTCTGGAGGCTCTTGGGCGATCTTGGGGTCCTCTTGGGCTGGCTTGAAGCCCTATTTGGAGGCCCCACTGGCTGTCTTGGAGCTATCTCGGAGGCCTCTTCGGCCGTCTTGGGCGGTCGGAAACCCAAACAGGTGAAAGATCAAAATCTTACAACAGCTAAGGGGAAGCACTGTGTGTCGCCTCCTCGGGCTCTCCTGGAGCCCTCTTGGACCGTCTTGGAAGCCTCTCGAGCAGTCCTGAGGCCGTTTGGGGAGCCTCTTGTGTCTTCTTCGGCCGTCTTGGGCCGTTTTTCCCGGATAGCTCCTTGGAGAGCTAAGAGGTTGTCAGGTAAGAAGCCGGCAGGCAGGGCTACGCCAGTTCCTCTCCAAGGCTTCCCGGCAGGCATCCTCGCAGCGCCTTGCTTGAGTTCGCAGCGTGTTCAGGCCAGCGTTTTCTTACTCGTTCCCAATACGCGTGCTTCAAGCCGTGCCGCAGCTCCTTCGCAGCTCCCTCGAAGCTCCTTCGAAGCTCGCTTTCGAAGCTTGCAGGCTCCCCAGGCATGCTTTCCAGCGTCCTGGCAAGCGTTTCCCACACAGGTTTCCAAAGCTTACAAGCTGTCCAGGCATGCGTTCCAGCATCCTTGCGCACGTCTCCTATAAGCGTCACCTGGGCTTTGGACCGCGCTGCTATCCGGATTTTGGACGCCACAAGTGGACTCATGAAGGTTGCCTCGGAAGCCGTCTTGAGGGCCATCTTGGCCGTCTTGAGGCTGAAAAGGGCGCCAGAGAGCAAATTCAGGGTGGGGAGGTTTCAGGGGCGCGAGCTTCGACGGGGGTGCCAGCCTGGTATCATCTTCATTGGAGCTCCCTCTCGGCCCCGAATCGTTGCACTGGGTGGGGGTGACACATGCGAACTTTGCCACTGAGGCCGTCGATGAAGCTCTCTGTGGCCACGAAACGCTGTCCCGGATGGGGCAGACGCATGTGGACCCTGCAGCTGAGGCCTTCTGTGGAGCTCCCCATGGGCCACGAAACATTGTATTGTGCGGGGGGGACGCATGCGAACTTTGCCACTGGGGCCTTCGGTGGGGCTCCCTACGGGCCACGAAACGCTGTGCTGGGTGGGGGGTGGATTCATGTGGACGTTGCCACTTGGGCATTCGGTGGAGCTCCCTATGGGCCACGAAACGCTGTGGTGGGTGGGTGGGGACTCATGTGGACGTTGCCGCTGGGGCATTCGGTGGAGCTCCCAATGGGCTACGAAACGCTGTGGTGGGTGGGTGGGGGGGACCCATGCGGACGTCGCCACTGGGGCCGTCGATGGAGCTCCCTGTGGGACCGCGAAACGCGGTACTGGGCGGGGGAGACGCATGCGGACTTTGCCACTGGGGCCTTCGGTGGAGGAGCCTGTGGGCCACGAAACGCTGTGCTGGGTGGGAGAAGCGCATGTGGACTTTGCCATTACGGCATGCTCCTTATGGGCCACGGAACGCAGTACTGGGTCGGGGACACGCATGTGGATTTTACCATTGGGGCCTTTGATGGAGCTCCCTACGGGCCACGAAACGCTGTACGGGGTGGGGGAGACGCATGTGGACTTTGCAACTAGGGCCTTCGGTAGAGTTCCTTCTGGGCCGCGAAATGCAGTGCTGGCCACTGGGGCCTTCGGTAGAGCTTCCTTATGGGCCACGGAATGTTGTACTGGGTGGGTGAGACGCATGTGGATTTTACCATTGCGGCCCACGAAGCGTGTGAGACGTGCACAGAACCGGTACACTTATGCGGAGAGCAGGAGTAATGAGGAGGAGGAGGAGGAGGAGGAGGAGGAGGAGGAGGAGGAGAGAGTGAGACGCGGGGTGCTGTCTCTTCCAAACAAGGACCCAGTATCACAGGATGATCAGGAAGAAATGCCATACAACGAGCGAACATTCATACACGCCCACTCCGTGCAGGCACGGTGGTGGATGAGAAATGCAACAAGGTGGGGCATCCAGTGAAAGGAATCGTCCAGCGACAGCTCCGTTTTGAGAAGCCGTGAATTGTTTTTGAATGTTGGTCATAAGTCTGAAGAGCTCTCAGGCGAGAGGCCTACTTTGAAAAGGAACCGTTCTCCATTCCTTGCGGGGGATGTCTCAGGCGAGGTTCCGATGTTGAAACGAAACCGCCCGCAATCCGTGTAACTCTTGTGAAGGTTTGGGACGGGTGTGCGCGTCGCTAAAGCGAGAACCCTATTTTGAAAACGGTTCGCCCTCCTTCCGCAGATCTCTTGGACTTGTTACGACGATTGCGCGCGGCGCCAATGGGAGAGCCGCATTTTGAAAACGTGCCGCCTTTTTTCAAAGTAACTTCTGACTCTTGACTGTTGTGCGCGGCGGCGAGGCGAGAGCCGCATCTTGAAAACGGCCCGCCCGCCATCCTTGAAGCTGTTGGAAGTCTCAAGCTTCATGATCGCAACAAGCGGGGAAGGCTCAGGCAAAACGCCCAGCCCACCCCAACGACACGCATGGCGATGCGACAGGGAGAAGTTTTCTATAAGTAACAGGGCAGAGGGGGAGATACAGGGAGGAGGGGGGGAGAAGGGGAGACAAAGAGGGGCGAGTACGTAGGGGCGACGAGAAGGGAGGAGTTTTTACTAAAGAGCAGAAGCGGAGGAGGGGGGTGACGACGAGGGTCCAGGCCATGGAACAGACGCAAGAGCTCTCCGAGTGAGCCGAGCAGTAGCTCCAAGAGGGGGGACGGGATAGAGCGGGCAGGACGACGGATTCAGCACTGACTGGGTGATGAGGGCGGAGAGATGTCATAGGTGTCCAACACTTGGTAACGAAAATGGGGCGTGCACAAAATCTTGTCCAAACGAGAAGGGGGTTGCTTTGACTGCGTAGGTGGCGCTGCCGCACGCGGGGGGCTCTGCTTGCCGCGCATTGTTTTCCACTGATCCCCTGGGGGGGTCTGTCAGGGGTAATCACACCCAGACAAGCGACGTCCTGATTTTTCCTATACGCGGACCCCAGAAGCCCCGACCTTTTCCCCGGGACCGGCTCTTCATCCCCAGTCGCTTTGTCGACGGTCTCGGGGCTTTGCGAGGGCCCCCGGAGGCCGAAAATTGTCAAAATTGTCCCGTCGTGTTCTTTCGTGGCCCACTTCGTGCCTTGTGGCGTCTCAGAGGGCTTCTGTGAGCGAGGATCGGCGGCGCGCCCGGCGGGAAAGGCAGAAGGGCCCATGCCGCTTCCGCAGGCTCAGAATCAACCAAACGTAGGAGCGATTTTTCGCTAGAGTCCCCCTCCTCCTCCTCGCTCCTCGCTCCTCCTCCTCCTCCTCCTCCTCCTCCTCCTCCTCGCTCCTCGTTCCTCGTTCCTCGTTCCTCCTCCTTCTCCTCCTCGCTCCTCCTCCTCCTCCTCCTCCTCCTCCTCCTCCTCGTCCTCGTCCTCCTCCTCCTCCTCCTCCTCCTCCTCCTCGCTCCTCGCTCCTCGCTCCCCGTTCCTCGCTCCTCCTCGTTCTCCTCCTCGCTCCTCCTCGCTCCTCGCTCCTCCTCCTCCTCCTCCTCCTCCTCCTCCTCCTCCTCCTCCTCCTCCTCTTCCTCCTCCTCCTCCTCCTCCTCCTCGCTCCTCGCTCCTCGTTCCTCGCTCCTCCTCCTTCTCCTCCTCGCTCCTCCTCCTCCTCCTCGTCCTCGTCCTCCTCCTCCTCCTCGTCCTCGTCCTCCTCCTCCTCCTCGCTCCTCCCTCCTCCTTCTCTTCCTCCTCCTCCTCCTCATCCTAGACCCAGGGTTTGCAGGCACACTTACTGAACTGGGCCCAGTATGATACTGTACACCGCACTTGTTCATGGAGTCAGCCTTCTCCAGTTGCTTTTTGCCTGAACAAGGGCGGGGATGGCACAACATCTTCGCCTGCTGGGGTGGAACCCTCAATCTTGCTCTTGTGAGGGACTTTCTGAAGTGGTGGCGGAGACATCTAATTTCGACTTGGTCCTTCTGGCAGGTACGCAGGCAGTAGAAAAGAGGCAGCAGAGGGTTCAGAGTGTTGTGACGAAGCGGCATGTACTAGGGCAGTGTGTTCTGGAAGCCCCGTTTTGCCCATCTGCTCCTCTCAGCAATCCCTCGGCAGGCTGCTCGATCATATTGGGAAAAGGGCTGCAATAACGAGATGTGATGCAAGTGTGGCCCTCGCCGTCCGAGTTGAAAGGTCGCTGCCTGACAGCGCGAGTGAAGAGGGGCCGCCTTGATCTATGCGTTGTGTGCTTGCATTTTCCGCCGAAGCCATCTCGCTTGCAGCATCGCGCTCAGTATTTTCGCACGGTCAAGTTCCTCTGCGCATGGCTTCGTGCAGTGTTGCCGTCTCTTCCTGTTCGCACCACTCCGCTGATATATTGCGACGCCAAGGACGGCATTGGCGTGACGGTGGAGGGGGAGCCCGATCGAGACGAAGGTCGTGCAGGCGTGCAGGCCCCATCTCAGGAGCTCCTCCGTCGAGGTGCAGGTGAATCCCTTCGCGAAGTTCTTGGACCTCCTGAGATGCTGGCATCTAATGCAAGAGGCACTCAGGTCATCCCGACCTACTACGGCACGCACGGCTCGAGGTCTCGTATTGATTATGTGTTGCTGCCCGTCGGCATGGAAGATCAGATTGTACAGTGCAGCGCGCTACGGCGTCTCGGAGCCCGTCTACGCGCTTACGCTGGTCCGAGTCCCAGAGATCACTGACCGATTGGTTGCACTCGTTGCGCGGTAAACATTCGATCGGGCCCTCGGAGGCCCAAGAACGACTTTGCTGGGACAGGGGTCGTCTGATGAATGCTATGCTGAGGGGGGCCAGGGCGAGCGGAGTTCCTTGCTAGTGTTCATTCAACGCAAGCTCGATGCCCTGGGCACCTACGCTCACATGCGTGATTGTTTCTCCTGGCGTGATCTCTGAGGCTCTGGAGACGACATGGATTGCTGCTGGTCTGGAACAGTTTGGCCGCCACCACGCTCGAGACCCTCAGAGGCAGTCAGATTGTGAACGGCGCAGGCTCCCCCTTCTTGCGCGGGCAGACTCGCGCGAAAGAAAGATTTCGGTATCGCAGGAGGAGGCGCAGCGCATCGACGCTGAGCTGACAAGTATTTCTCAAGAACAACGACTTCAGCGACGACGTGAACTTCGTGCCACTCGGGCACCGCTGGCGGTGGAGGCATCCGAATTATGGAACAGGTCTCGACAGTCGGAGGCCATGCGCTTGGCAAGAGGGAGCAGCACAGACACGCATTGGGCCCAAGAAGAGAGATGGCATGTTGGTTCGCAGCGCACCCCCTTACGGCTCGCGCCTGGTTGGATGTCTGGGAACGCGAAGGAGCGGCAGGCGGCATGTCTGTTCTTCAGCAGGGCTGGGCTGAACGGAGGAAGATCGCGACGCCAATTCCTTCTACTGGCTGCCGCAGGATGATATTTTCGAGATGGCAGAGGCCGGTGCAAAGAGAGTGACCAATTGGCTCCGCCACGCTGCCTAGCGTCGCGCTGCCCCCTCGCTCACGGCCCCGCTGGAACTTTGACGCATGATGTTTATGCCGTGGTGGACGTTCAAACGAGAACGAAGATTGGGTCTTGGATTTGAAGGTGATCAGCCTGCCATAGAAGGTTTCAATGCGTTGGTCCCCGCGGGGTTTTTCCCAGATACGCACGCATAACATTACGCCATTATACTGGCATCGTACAGACGGCGCTGGACTTCGTAAGTCATATCAACCAGGCCCCCGCGGCCGCAGATTTGTTCATGCCACGTCGGCGATAGCCAAGGAGTCTCACCCTACGCGATTGATGCCATCGCCGATGGTGAACGACCATGGTTCGACATCGACGTCGTGAGGACGCGGCCCTGGGAGCTCTCGTCACGTCGTGGAGGCTGCGAGCTCGCGGCTTGACACGCGCGATGACGTCGAAGGACCTGTCCAACGCTTTCGGCAGCTCCGACTGGGACCAGCTCGATACCACAGGTCAGCTTCACGCGCGCGAGGAGGATCGAGTCCTCTGCCAGCAGAGATATCAGAACGCAGTCATTTCCTTGGAGGCACTTGAGGGCCCCCTCATAGTTCGCCCTAGACAGGGGAACACGATGGGGGACCCATTCCCTTTCCGAGCTTTTTGTGGAACTTGTGCGCGTCCGACCTTGTCGTGGGGGCACGGCCGGCAGTCGGCTGATCCTCGTGCCCCCATGCTGAAGGCACAATGGCATGAGATGAGAGCTGATATGAATACTGTCAAGTTTGCCGATGACATCAACAGTTTTGCGCTTGCCGAACCAGAGCAGGTACTGACTGAATTCGCGACCAAGATATCGGATGTTGACGCAAGGCTCGACCAGCGCCTTGCAGAGTTTGGGCATGGCCAGAATCCTTAAAAGCAAGAGTTTATGATGTACTTCGCGCAGCGCAGCTACCTATGCCGCCGCGCCCCCCGCCATGGCCCGGCTCTTCTCCGGGGCTCCGTCAAGGATCACGTGGGGCACCTTGGCCCCCACTTGAGCATGGGCGTCTCGGCTCGACAAGAGATTTCCAGGAGGTGCAGCGCGGCGAGGTCTGGGTTCTTCTCTTTGGGCAGGGCGCGGAGCCCGGGGATCCCGAGGCGCTGGAAGCGAAGTTTTTTTTCATCGGGTTCGCCCAGGATGCGTTGCTCAGCGGGCTGGAAAGTTTCGCGGTGGCAGAGGCGCACACGGACATCTTGGATATTTGTCTCGCGGGCCTCGGCCGCGTCGCAATGTCGGGAAAGGCAACGTCTTGGGAAGGGCCCCGCGTGATCGCGATCACGAATAAGACGGTCTTTGAACACTGGGAGACCATCCTTTGTTCGCTGGAGCTTTTAATTCGGATGAAGCTGCGCCGGGCGTGGAGCGCTCACCCGCAGGAACATCGACAAGTATTGCGCGCGCTGTTCGGCACCTCCCCACTTGAGGGAGTCGTCTCCGCACCGCTCTGGCGTGGGGGACCGACCGAGCACGCGTCGCCATGGACAAAACAGGTGGCCGCTGACTTTGGCAAAATAGCGCGCTTGTTACCATGCGGAGTGATTCGAATGATTGCTGATGATCTCAATGTGCTACAGGACCCCGACATCTCAGAGGATTTTCAGAAGGTAGACGGGACGGAGTTTAGGAGCCAGCAGCTAACGGTTTGCATTCCTCCCCCTGAGTTTGGAGCTCCTGAGGGCCTTGCACACTATGAGCCTGAGCACGTGGATATGGAGCGCCCCTACGGATGCTCGGTGGACCTCGACGTGGAACCCTGTGGAGCCGCGTTTTGCACGCGCAATGGTCTCTTGGAGCATCTTCGGCACTGTCACAATCTACGAAGCCCAGCACATGTACTTACTCCGTCTAATGCATGCATCCACTGTTTACAGATATTCAGTGCGACCACCACGGCGGCACGTCACCGTCTTCGGGCTATCCAGGGGGGCTCGTGTATTACGTGTGGTCCCCGCTCCTTCTCGTCTATGACATTACCGGCCTCTTTCGAGTGCCCGATTGCGGACTGTGAGGTCGCGGGTGAAGATGCTCTTTCGTTGCGTCGCCATCTCCGGAGCCATTTGCCAGCAAGGATCGAACCTATCATTCGTGCCAACGTATCGCAAGATGCCCGAGGATCCTCCAACGTCGGCAAGCGTTGCCCCTCGTCCTGCCCGGCGCAGCGGAGTCGCCACGCCAGCCAAAGACGCCACGCCGCCACCAGACAAAAAGACGAAATCAGCTGGCGGCACCAAGGGCCAGAATATCAAAGACGACAAAATCATCGCAGCCATCTGCAAGCTCGTGTTATCGAACACCCGCGAGCTCGCCGACCTAGGATCCGTTCGCTACCTTCGGTACTTAGGATCCGTTCGCTACCTTCGGTACGAGATGGACGCAGGTCAAGGTATGATCGCAGCCGCAGCCGCGGCAGGGAAGCAACACGACGAAGGGAGTCAGGAGCTTCGCAAGAAGGACGAGGCGGGAGAAGTTGTAGACCACAAAGCCCGGGCCCCCCCACATCTTTCGGCGTTCATGGCCGCGATGGTGCACGGGGCCTCCAAGAGCATAGCAGAAGAAGCGGAGCAGTCCAAGAAGCAGCGCGCGGAGAAGGTGAAGCGAGAGATGAGGGAGTGCTGGGGCGAGAAGCTCAGCAAAGCCGCGCTTTCGGAGGTAGCGAGGGCAGCGCCGCACTTTCGCGTTCGCCTTCATCGCGAGGAGCAAGGGAAGAAGAGGATGTGTACAGTTTTGTTTCGCATGGACCTGGATACGCAGATGGGCTCAGCGGTGGGCCCCGCGATCGAGACTCTCGTGGCTGTGGAGGGGGGCTCATTCCTCTCAGGCGCGGCCCCCCGCGGGCCACTGGAGAGGGAGATCTCGAAGTATCTGGATCGCAACGAGTAGTGAGCGGAGTGAGGCCTAGAGGCAGTGAGAGCCAGGCTGAGTGGTTTCGTAACAGTTTGAGAGTCGCTGGGTTGATTTCCTCGGGTAGAGCTTCTCTTGAGCAGGTTGAAAGGGCCATCAGTCGGCCCAGTGTTTCCGAGGAGCACCCGGTAGGTTTGGCGGTGCTTGAGGCACTAACAGCACCTGTCGTAGTTATAAATCAAGGCAGAGGCAGACACTCTGGGCGGGGGAGGCGGGGGGTGAGCTTGGGCGGGCGGGGGGAAGGCAGAGGTCGTCGCGCCAAGGCGTACGGGCCCCCTCGGAGGGCTGCGTGCCCATAGGGGTGTTCGCCAGGCCAGTGCAGTTCGGACTGTGAGCCTCGTTTCGGCTCGCATCGTAAATGGTTTGGTTCCGAAGGAACCTTCCCAGAGTACACTCTGAATTAACGAGGTATTCTAGCCCACGTTCAGACAGGGACTCTATGAGATTCTGCTCTGGCCTGCTCCTCCTCATATTCTTTTTTTATCCTCCTCCTCCTCATCATCATCATCAGCATCATCATCATCACCATCATCATCATCATCAGCATCGTCATCATCATCATCAGCCTTTTCCTCCTCCTCTTTTTCCTCGATCCTCCTCCTCTTCCTCCTCCTCCTCCTCACCTCCTCCTCCTCCTCCTCTCTTCCTCCTCCTCCTCCACCTCCTCATCCTCCCCCTCCTCCTCCCTCCTCCTCCTCCGCCTCCTCCTCCTCCTCCTCCTCCTCCTCCTCCTCTCACTCCTCACTCCTCCTCTCTCTCCTCCTCCTCCTCCTCCTCCTCCTCCTCCTCCTCCTCCTCCTCCTCCTCCTCCTCCTCCTCCTCCTCCTCCCCTCCTCCTCCTCCTCCTCCTCCCCCTCCCCCCTCCTCCTCCACTCCTCACTCCTCACTCCTCTCCTCCTCCTCCTCCTCCTCCTCCTCTCCCCTCCTCCTCTCTTCCTCCTCCTCCTTCTCCTCCTCCTCCTCCTCCGTTCTCCGTTCCTCCTCCTCTCCTCCGCCTCCTCCTCCTCACCTCCTCCTCCTCCTCCTCCCTCCTAACTCCTCCTCCTCCTCCTCCTCCTCCTCCTCCTCCTCCTCCTCCTCCTCTCCTTCCTCCTCCTCCTCCTTCTCCTCCTCCCTCATCCTCCCCTCCTCCTCCTCCTCACCTCCTCCTCCTCCTCCTCCTCCTCTCCTCCTCCTCCTCCTCCTCCTCTCCTCCTCCTCCTGACTCCTCCTCCTCCTCCTCTCCTCCTCCTCCTCCTCCCCTCCCTCCTCCTCCTCCTCCTCCTCCTCCTCCTCCTCCTCCTCCTCACTCCTCACTCCTCACTCCTCACTCCTCCTCCTCCTCCTCCTCCTCCTCCTCCTCCTCCTCTCCTCCTCCTCATCATCCTCTCCTCCTCCTCCTCCTCCTCCTCCTCCTCCTCCTCCTCCTCCTCCTCCGTTCCTCCTCCTCCTCTCCTCATCCTCCTCCTCTCCTCCTCCTCCCTCCTCCTCACTCTCCTCCTCCTCTCCTCCTCCTCTCTCCTCCTCCTCCTCCTCCTTCCTCCTCCTTTTCCTCTCCTCTCCTCCTCCTCCCCTCCTCCTCCACCTCCTCCTCATCCGCCTCCTCCTCCTCCTCCTCCTCCTCCTCGTTCTCGCTCCTTCTCCTCCCCTCTCCTCCTCTTCCTCCTCCTCCTCCTCCTCCTCCTCCTCCTGAAGCCGAGTAGCGAAATCTGATGCAGGGACGCGTCCCCAGGCTATGATACTGCAGTGCCTGTCCAAACCTGCGAGCCGCTGCCCCTGACCCAGACCGGAGGAAAAATCGGGAAAAGCATCGTGGCCTTGTCGATCCTGGCCGCGTTTGCGGTCAGGAAGAGGAAGAGGAGGAGGAGGAGGAGGAGGAGGAGGAGGAGGAGGAGGAGGAGGGGAAAACAGGGCAACAGCAAGAATGAGACCGCTCCGAGGATGGGCTGGGATCCCCCGGGCAGCGCGCGCCACAGCGTCATGCGCGCGAGCGTGAACGGGCATTCTCCTGAGGAGGAGGAAGAAGAGGAGGAGGAGAGGAGGAGGAGGAGGAGAAGGAGCAGGAGGAGGAAGAGGGGGAGGAGGAGGAGGAGGAGGAGGAGGAGGAGGAGGAGGAGGAGGAGAGGAGGAGGAGGGAGGAGGAGGAGGAGGAGGAGAGGAGGAGGAAAAGGAGGAGGAGGAGGAGGAGGAGGAGAGAGAGAGAGAGGGAGGTAAAGACAAACATAAACTCACATCCTAAAAATCAGCCGCGCGACCGCCAGCACGTTAGGGCGCGCTGGCCGCTGCGTGGCTCACCCCCAGTTTTCGTCGACGTGCCGCTGCACAACGACAACTGCTGCCCGCCATTCTGCCCTGCCTGTGTGCACCCGGGCCCGCCGCCGCCCGAGCCTCGTAGCGCAGCCCCTGGCCAGCAAGACGGCAACTCGTTGCAGCATCTCGCGCCGCACTGCGGCTGGCTCCAGCCCCTCCTTTTGCGCCACTGTCGCCGCGACCGCCCGGAAGGCCGCGTCCGCGCCTTTGCTCATGCCACCCCTGTTCCTCGAAGACCACTGGCCGGAAAGCCAGCCCCTGGGCGCGGCAGCGCTCCTCCGTCTGGTTGCGCCTGCGCTTGTCCTGGTCGTACGTCTCGGATGGGAAACCTGGCGCTAAGGCAGTGTCGGCCCAGTGGCCTGGCCCCAGGGCGTTGACCACGGCGAAGTCAAAGCAGACTCGCTCCGCGCGCACTGCCCGGCTGCCATCTGGGAGTGCCGTGGCGAGGGTGAGGTGCGGGATGACCAAGACATCGACAGGCCTGCGCTCGTCCTGTTCCTGGGGGTCCTCCTGGAGCAGCCCTCTCGCCTCTGACACTGGGCGCAAGCCGCCTCTGTGGCAGTAGTCCTCGAAGACGTCCCGGATGTTGTTATGGGTGTCGGTCGTCTCGCCGCCGCCCATGCAAGACAGGCAGTGGATCCCCCTTGCATCCATCGGCATCGCGCACATTGGGCACACCAGCCCCTCCTCCAAGACATCGACACCAAGCCAGAGCGCGACGTTGCCTCATCCGCTCGCTCTTCGCTCCTCCTCGATCCTCCTCCTCCTCGCTCCTCCTCCTCCTCCTCCTCCTCCTCCTCCTCCTCCTCCTCCTCCTCCTCCTCCTCCTCCCCCTCCTTCGCCTCCTCCTCCTCCTCTTCCTCCTTCTCCTCCCCCTCCTCCTCCTCCTCCTCGTCCTGCTCCTCCTCCTCCTCCTCCTCCTCCTCCTCCTCCTCCTCATCATCATCATCATCATTTAGTGAGGGGGCCGTCTACAGGAAGGGGGGGCCACCCAAAAACGCTAACAGCCAGGCCGGGGGGCACAACTAAAATGTAATATTCAAAATTACGTTTTTGTCCGAAGGCATGGTTTGGAAAATCCAGAATTATGGTTTGTTGTTGGTTTTTCCCTGAAGGGCTGTGTGTGCTTGAATTCAGAAATCGTGATTTTATTGTGGGAAGGCTTCGCATCTTTCGCCCTTCTGGAAGTATTGTTGCACGATAAACGCCACGTGCGAAACATGTTTGTGGGGAGTTCCGTGTGTAGTTTAATTCGCGGTTGATCGCGTAGTTGGTTTCGTTACTGTTCGTATCCATCACGGTCCACCCAGCAATAGTACCCAGGCGAAATGTCTTGATCAGGGAAGTGCGGGAACATTCCGTGTAACGAAGAGAAATTGATGGGGAAGCCGTCAAACTGAATTTCGTGGGTCAGCCTGGGCACGCCCTGGAGTGAATGCACATTCGCGGCCCTTGCCGAAACAGGCAGGGCGCAGAAGAATGATGAGGAGGCGGGGGAGGGGGAGGCGGGGGGGGGGAACACGAGGAGGACGAGGACTAAAAGGAAGAAGGGGGGAGCGACGGGAGAAGCAGGAAAGGGGCGAGCAGAAGTATGATGACATTGACTGCGCAAGCTTTGGGGGGGAGGAGGAGGAAGAGGAGGGGGAGGAGAAGGAGGAGGGGGATGAGGAGGAGGAGGAGGAGGAGGAGGAAGGAGGAGGATTGGGGAGGAGGAGGAGGAGGAGGAGGAGGAGGAGGACGAGCGTACAACGCGCACGCGCGCGTGCGCGCGAGGTGTGATTTCTGCATTGTTCTCAGCGGTCTGGCAACGAAGGGGCCTGGAAACGAAGGGGTTCTTGGGCGGTGACCGAATGGGCGTTCCAGGTAGCGCGGGGCTGCAGCGCGCCAGCCAAGTGGCTCAGCGCGCAACGCGCCCGCGCGCGCGCGCCGGCGCGAGCTGTGAATTCTGTATCATTTATAATAGAAGTGCCGCAATGTTGGCATGGAAGCTCAAGTGGTCCCCTAGCGGAGACCGATTGGATTTCCGATTTACCATGGGTTTGTAGCGCGTCGGTGAAGTGGCTCAGCGCGCAACGCGCCCACGCGCGCGCGCGGGCGCGAGCTGTGAATTCTGTGTTATCCACAAAAGAAGGGCAGTCGTGCTGTCCTGGAAACTAAAGTGGCCCCCCAGCGGTGACCGACTGGATTGTCAAATTGACATGGGGATGTAGCATGTCGGCCAAGTGGCTCAGCGCACAAGTCGCCCGCGCGCGCGGGAGCGAGCCGCCACTCTGCGTTATCCAGAACAGAAGGGCCGCCATGGTGGCTTGGGAGTTCAAGCAGCCCCTTAGTGGTGGCCGATTTCTTTTTCCAATTTAACATGGGCTTCTAGCATGTCGGCCAAGTGTCTCAGCGCACAGCGCGCCCACGCGCGCGCGCGAGCTGTGAGTTCTACCCGCAATAGCAGGGCCGCCATGCTGGCCTGGGAAATCAAGCGGCCCATTAGCGGTGACCGATTGAATATCCGAGATAGCTCGAGTTTGTAGCGTTTTGGTTAAATGGCTCAGCGTACAACGGGCCCACGCGCGCGCGCGCCCGCTTGCGCTCGCGCGCGCGAGCTGTGAATTCTGTATCACCAACGACAGAATGGCCGCCATGTTTGCTTAGAAACTTAAGTGGCCCCTTAGCAGTAACCGACGGACTTCCAAGTTAGCAAAAGGTCGTATCATGTCGGTTAAGTTGTGCAGCGCACAGAGCGCCCGCGCCTGTGCGCGCAGGCGCGAGCTGTGAACCCTGTATTCTCCGCAATGCAAATGCCGCCACGTTGGCCTGAGAACTCAAGTGGCCCCTTAGCGGTGGCCGATGGTATTTTCCATGTTTAACTTGGGTTTGTAGCATGTCGGCCAAGTTGCCCAGCGTACAAGGCGCCTCGCGCGCGCGCCCGCGCGCGCGAGAGTTGTGAATTTTCGTACTACCCGCAGTAGAAGGGCCGCCATGTTGGCCTGCACACTCAAGTAGCCCCTTTGCGGTGGCTTCCAGCATGTCAGCCAAGTGGCTCAGCGCGCAACGCGCCCGCGCGCGCGCGGGCGCGAGCTGCGAACCCTGATCCAAAGTAGAAGGGCCGCCGTGTTGGCTTGGAACCCCGGATTGATTTCCAGGTTAGCACTGGTTTGTGGCACGTTGGCCAAGTGGTCCAGCGCTCAACGCACCCACCCGCGCGCGCGCGAGTTGCGACTTCTGGATCACTTGGTTACCCATAATAGAAGGGCCGCCACGATTGCCTGGAAACTGAAGGGCAATCCTATCGTTGGCTGATTCGATTTCCGAGTAACCATGAGTTCGCAGCGTGCCGGTTAAGCTGTAAATTCTTTGTTGCACGCAATAGAGTGGCCGTCTTGGAAACGCAAGTGGCTCTCTAGCGATGGCCGACTGGATTTTCAATGTAACATGGGTTTGTAGCATGTCGCGCAAGTGGTTCAGCGTAAAGGACGCCCACGCGCGCGCGCGAGAGCAGTGACTTACGAACTATCCACACCAGAAGGGCCGCTATGTTTGCTTGGAAACTAAAAGTTGCCCGTTGCGGTAGAAGATTGAATATCCTAGTTAGCATGTGGTTGTGCCATGTTGGCCAAGTAGCTCAGCGTGCAGCGCGCCCGCGCGCGCGGGCGCGAGCTGTGAACTCTGTATCATCCACGACAGAGGACCGCCGTGCTGGCCTGGCAATTCAAGCGGCCCCGTGGCGGTGGCCGAATGGATTTCCAAGTTAACATGGGGTTGTTGCATGTCGGCCAAGTGGCTCAGCGCACAACGCGCGCACGCGCGCGCGCGGGCTGTGCATCCTGTACTACCCACAATAGAAGGGCCGCTGTCTCCTGGAAACTCATGTGGCCCCTGAGCGGTGACCGATTGGAATTCCGAGTTCACATGGGCTTGTAGCATGTGGCTGAACGCACATAGCGCCCGCGCGCGCGCGCCCCCCCCCCCGGCGCGTGCGAGCTCTGAAAGCCGTACTACCCGCAATATCGGGTCCTTTATGTTGGCATGGAAGCTCAAGTGGCCCCTCCGCAGTAACCGATTGAACTTCCGAGTTAACATGGGGGTTGTCGCGTATCGGCCAGGTGGCTCAGCGCACACGTCGCCCACGCGCGCGCTAGCTGTGAACTCTGTATTTTTGTCCACCGTACAACGGCCACCATGTTGGCATGGAAAATCTAATTGGCCAATTAACGGTGACTGATTGTATTCCGAGTTAACATGGGCTTGTAGCATGTCGGTCACGTGGCTTAGCGTACAACGCGCCCGCGCGCGCGAGATGTGACTTCTGGACTACCCACATTAGAAAGGGCCGCCATGTTGTGGCCTGGAAACTCAAATGGCCCCTTAGCGGTGACCGATTGGATTTCGAGGTTAGCATGAGTTTGTAGCGCGTCGGTTCCGTGGCTCGATTTACAAAGCGCCACCGCGCGCGCGCGCCCGCGACCGCGCGAGCGCGAGTCGTGAATCTTGGGTTACCCACAAAAGAAGGGCCGCCGTGTTGGCCTGTGAACGAAGGTGGCCCTGAGAGGTGACCGACTGCATCTCCAAGTTAACATGTGGTTGGAGCATGTCGACCATGTGGCTGAGCGCGCAACGCGCCCACGCGCGCGCGGGCGCGAGCTGTGAATTCTGTTGTGCCCACAATAGACGGGCCGCTATGTTTGCCTGGAAACTCAAGCGGCCCCTTCAGCGGTGGCCGAATGGATTTCCAAGTTAACATGGGGTTGTAGCACGTCGGCCAAGTGGCTCAGCGTACTACGCGCGCGCGCGGGCGCGAGCTGTGCATTCGGCGCGCGGCGGCCGCGGGCCTTTCTGCGTGGGAAATAAACGCAATATGCGAGCGCGGAAATGCAGCCACACGCACTGTGGCCATGGGCCACTACGTAGGTAGGCGAACATACGGCTGCAAGGGGCAATGCCGCCGCGCGTTAGGGCGGGACACCATATTATGCGCGAGGGGAAAGCGCCGAGGCCATGTGCGGCCCGTGTTCAGCGCAGCCCGGTCGCCCCCGGCCTGGGGCCTGGCCCGGCAAGCAGCCCTGCCCACCCTGACCGGTACCCAGCGGGCTGGCCCCTCGCCCACCCAATAGCTCGGCTGGTGACCGGCCGGTAGCCCGGCCAGTAAGTCCGCGAACGCGGCGGGCAACCCTGCCGGTAACTCCACGAACCCGGCCGGTAACCCTGCCGGTAATTCTACGAACCCGGCCGGTGACCCGGCCCGGCCGGTAACCCGGCTGGTAGCCCGGCTGTTAACTGCGCGCCCGGCCGGTAACCCGGCTGTTAGCCCCAGCCCGGCTGGTAACCCGGCTGGTAACCCGGCTGGTAACCCGGCTGTTAATTCCCAGCCCGGCCGGTAACCCGGCTGGTAGCCCGGCTGTTAACTGCGCGCCCGGCCGGTAACCCGGCTGTTAGCCCCAGCCCGGCTGGTAACCCGGCTGGTAACCCGGCTGTTAATTCCCAGCCCGGCCGGTAACCCGGCCGGTAGCCCGGCTGGTAGCCCGGCCCTTAGCTTGGCCTTGCAGCACATTCTGTAGCGGAGCTACAGCGCCGCTACAGAACGCCGCAGACGGCCGGCCCTTTGCCTGGCCGGCAGCCCGGCTGTAACTCCGCGCACCCGGCCGGTAGCCCGGCTGTTAATTCCCGCGCGCCCGGCTGGTAACTCCGTGCACCCGGCCGGTAATTCGGCGATTTTGGTTGGTAACTTGGCTGGGAATTCAGCGAACCCGGCCGGTAATTGCGCGAGATCGGGCAGTGGCCCGGATGGAATTTTTGTGCACGCGGCGGGCCCCGCAGCTGGGAATGTCGCGGGTTAACCGCAGGAGGTCCCCCCCCCCGCCCCCCCGATTTCCTTGGGACGAAAACAAGGCCCCGATGCCCCTGGCCCGCCCCCCATGGATTCTTTTCCCGTGATTAGCCGTTTGGGCGAAATCTTCTTCGCGTTTGCACTCATGGCCCACTATTGGTCGTCCGCTGGTCACAGCAAGCCGCGGCAGCCGGCGCAGGAAAGCCATGGCGCGCTGATGGCCATGCACTTAAAAGTTCGTGGAAAACCATTGGGCGCCGCGCATTTGTTAAGTGTCTGGCCAGAGAACTACATTTCAAATCGGGTTTTCCCTTAGGGTTTTCGCGTTCACACCGACGACAAACGCGCGGGAACCAAAGTGCGCAGCGCGCGCGATTTTGCGCTGCGCACTATGGTTTCCACTTGTATGGTCATCTGTTGGGACGAGTATTAAATTGCGCATCGTCTGGTTTTCGCGTTCACATCGTTTACAAATCTATGGGGCGAAACCGTTGTGCGCACCGAAACGTCGCGCGCGCGACCTTGCGCTGCGCGCTGGCTTTCCCACGCAATTAACAACTGCATGGCCATCTGTTCGGGCCTGAGAAATTTTGTTTACATGATGCATTCCCGATTTGGACTTCGAGTTCGCATGCGTGGGAAGCCATAGTGCGCAGCGCAAGGTCGCGCGCGCGCGACCTTGCGCTGCGCACTGTGGTTTTCCAGGCATTTGCTAATCGTGTGGCCATCTCCTGGATTCAGAGAACTAAATTTTGCTCAGGGTTTCCACTATTGATTTTCACGCTGACATCTTTGACACACGCGTAGAAAACCACAATGCGCAGCGCAATGGCGCGCGCGCGCGACCTTGAGCTGCGCAATATGGTACCCCGCTCATTGTCCAACGCGCGCGCGCGACTTTGCGGCTCGCGCTGCGGTTTCCAATGCATTTGTCCATTGTACGGCGAGTCCTTGGGGCCAGAGAATTCAGTTTCACATTTGGTTTCCCCGCGCGCGCGCGTGGTGAGTTTTGGATTGCCCCCCATAAGCAGATCGTTTTGTAAAGCCAAAGACTGAATTCATTTTTGCCTGTGAAGTAGTAAGGGGGCCGACGGAGGCGCGCAGTTCTGCATGGCATTGTGGGCAATACAGAACTCCCTACGTGCGCGCGTGGTGAGTTCTGTAGTGTCCACATACAGAACTACGCGCTCCCCTCGGCCTCCTTACAGCTTCACAGAAAAGTCCAATTCAATTTTTGGATTTACAGGGCGATCTTCTTATTGTGGACAATACAGAACTCACCACGCGCGCGCGCCGCGGCGCGGGCGCGTGTAGGAAGTTCTGGATTGCCCACAATAAGAAGATCGCCTTGTAAATCCAAAAACTGAATTGAACTTTTCTGTGAAGCTTTCTGGAGGCCGACGGAGGCGCGCACAGTGAGCGCCTTGAGTAATGAACATTTGCTTGTCAAAAGGGGCTCGGACGTTCCTTAGGTTTGCATGCGTTCCGCTGCCTTTTTGGCGGCGAGCCCCCCCGGTGTTCCTCGCGATTTTGGACGCGCGGGTTCGTTTTGTCGATCGGGGCGGACGGTCTATGGAACGGGGCTCCACGGGGGGGCTCGGTTCCTTGCGCCTGCTCGACGTAATGCGACGGCGGTCGCGTATAAGCCCTGCGCCTCTCCGGGGCCTTCCCGTTCTTTGCGGGGCGCGCGCTGGAGCTTTCGCCCGTTCCGCGCGCCAGGGCGCGGGGCATTGAGGTCCAGTTCCTCGCAAGGGCCCCCCCCGTTCCTTCGGCCACGCGGTTCGGAGCTCACTGGCTCGACATAATTGAACGGTGGCTGCGTTATGGTCCAGCTCCGTTCTCAGGCCCCCCCGTTCCTTGCGGGGCGCGCGCTGGAGCTGTCGCCCCTGCATGTATCCGCATGCCAAGGTATGGGGCATTGAGGTCCAGTTCCTCGCAAGAGCCCCCCCCGTTCCTTCGGCCACGCGGTTCGGAGCTCACTGGCTCGACATAATTGAACGGTGGCTGCGTTATGGTCCAGCTCCAATCTCGGGCCCCCCCGGCGTCGCCCCTGCATGTATCCGCATGCCGAGGTGGGGGCATTAGTTCCTTATGTCGCACCTTAGGTCAAGACCTTCACTGTGCGCCTGCATACTCATTTTGCGCTTTGCATCCGTGGGTTTTCATATTTCTGAAACACGTGGCCGCCCAAGGCCTTTGCACTTGGCCACCCCTGGGGGCGCGAAGATTATTGCGCCTCGCGCGTCGCGGCCCGGGCAGGAGAGCCGCCCTTGTCCAGGGCGGCGGCGCAGGGGCGTGAAGTGCACCGCGCGTCGCGCATCGCGGGGCGCGATAATCCTCGCCTATCTACAAGTTTGTACACGTAAGGCTCCGCGTGCGCCGGTTTGTTGGTTAAGTCCAATGTGTTGGTTGGCTGGTGCGCCGGCTGGTAGGCAGGTTGGCTGGTTGAAGAATCGTTTAAGGAGGCCGACGGAGGCTGGGTCACCCGCGCGCGCGCGTGGGGAGTTCTGCATTGTCTACAATATAAAAATCGACATGTTATTCCCGAAACTAAATCTGATTTTTTCTGGAGCCTTTTAAGGAGGCCGACGGAGGCCGGGTCACCGGCGCTTGCGCGCGCTGGAGAATTCTGCATTGTCCAGAATATCGAAGTCGACATGTTTTTCCCTAAGTTAAATTTGAATTTTTCTGGAGCCTTTTCAGGAGGCCGACGGAGGCTGGGTCACCGGCGCTCGTGCGCGCGGGATAGTTCTGCATTGTCCAGAATATACAAGTCGACATGTAAGTGCCGCGTTTGAACATGTTTTTTTGTTTTGTTCTGTTCTGGAGCCCTTTGAGGAGGCCGACGGAGGCCGGGTCACCCGCGCGCGCGCGTGGGGAGTTCTGCATTGTCTACAATATAAAAATCGACATGTTATTCCCGAAACTAAATCTGATTTTTTCTGGAGCCCCTGAAGACGGCCGACGGATGCCGGGTCACGGGCGTTCGCGCGCGCTGGAGAGTTCTGCATTGTCCAGAATATAAAAGTCAACATGTTATTCCCGAAACTAAATCTGAATTTTTCTGGAGCCCTTTAAGGAGGCCGACGGAGGCCGGGTCACCGGCGCTCGCGCGCGCGGGATAATTCTGCATTTTCCAGAATAGAAGTCGACATATAAGTGCCGCAACTGAAAATGAATTTTTCTGGAGCCTTTTGAGGAGGCCGACGGAGGCCGGGTCACGGCCGTTCTTCGGCCAATGCTCCTCCCGCTTGCGCGGCGGTTAAGTTCGCGCTTCTCCAGGCCGCGCGCTGCTTTGTATAATCAGTGCGTTTCTCATGTCCCGCACGTTAAGCTCCAAGCCCAACATGCGCGCGGATATTGTGGGGAAGCCGTCTGGCGCTCCAGAAGCAACATCGCTTGCGGACCCGCGCGTTTGAGACGATGAAACCTTGCACTACGGGAAAGGGGGGGCGGTGGCGGAAGCTCCAGCGGCATGGGGGCCCTTTCGCGGCGCGGAAGTGCGCGTCGGCATTCGACAATTCTCCTTGCGGCACCCGTGGGGCGCGGAGCCCGTTCGGGTGCGTTTCCGGGCTGGCTGCTGGGCAATATACCGCGATCCGTTTTCTTTGTTTCCATTTACAGATGATATTGTATATATATTATATAGAGAGAGAGAGAGAGAGAGAGAGAGAGAGAGAGAGATGTTTGCGCTGCCGTCAATTATGTTAGCCGCGCCCTGGTCTAGCTTGTACCCGTCGCGACTCAAAAGTTTGGCTCGCTACGTGCACGTGCGTGTGTGTGCGCGCGTGTGTGTGTGTGTGTGTGTGTGTGTGTGTGTGTGTGTGTGCGTGCGTGTGCGCGTGCGTGTTTGCTTCGATTTTGGCGCGCCCGCGCGCGCTTTGGTTACGCAGCGCCGTCTTCAAAGTTGGACGGAAACAAATGTGATTGCGACGCTCTCGAGTGATGTCGCGACAGGTGTGCGCATCGCCGCGCAGCGGACGGTTTTTCCCGTCGCTCGTAGCGTTTGCGCTTGCGCGGTGGACGCGCTCGCACGTTGAAGCTTGCGTCCCCTCAAGGCGCGCGCTGCCCTAGAGAAGCGGCTGCTTTCTCACTCGCGTACGCCGCGCGCCAAATCCAACATGTGCGCTGTTTGTTTCGGAAACCCTTTGGGCGTTGTACCAATGAGCATCGCCTGGGGTTCCCCGCTTTTGAATCGATGACACATCGCCCCATGGCAAAACATGCCTGGCAAAAATCAATGCCCCGTGGAATTCTGAATATTGCAAAGCAGCCGATGGCAAAACAGGCCGTGCAAAAATCAGTGCTCAGCGGAATTTTGACAATTTCAAGGCGCTTCGTCTGTCAAATTAGTTTTTTTGTGTTTTCATTCCGCGGGCCAAGAAGTTAACAGCCATGGCCTGCTAATGGTCGCTGTAGGAGACCCCCTCACTAAATCATCATCATCATCATCATCATCATCATCGCTCATCGCTCATCGCTCATCGTTCCTCGCTGCTCCTCGCTCCTCGCTCCACGCTCCTCGTCCTCCTCCTCCTCCTCCTCCTCCTCCTCCTCCTCCTCCTCCTCCTCCCCCTGCTCCTCCTTCGCCTCCTTCGCCTCCTCCTTTTCCTCCTCGTCCTTCTTCTCCTCCTCCTCCTCCTCCGCCTCCTCCTCCTCCTCGTCCTCGTCCTCGTCCTCCTCCTCATCCTCATCATCCGCCTCCTCCTCCTCCTCCTTTTCCTCCTCCTCCTCCTCCTTTTCCTCCTCCTCGTCCTCGTCCTCGTCCTCGTC
>CAUYUJ010005013.1:0-64913 GCA_963575745.1 Prorocentrum cordatum | reverse complement strand
AGTCGTCGGCTCCACTGTCGCTCAGATCCGACATGTGTTTGAAGCCCGATTCTGTCAACGCAGCGATCAAGCCCGTGACGTGGTGCCCTGGCTCTGCCTGCGCCGCGACGCCGCGGGCGACGGCCGCCAGAGGGGGCGCTTCCACCTCGACGCGGACCTCCGCGACCTCATCGCTGGCAGCTGGCGGATGCGAGTACTTAGCGGCACGGCTTTTGTCGATGAATCTCAAAGCCATGCTGGGCCAGAGCTCCGGAACAGAAGACGCAGAGAATGTGCGCACAAGTAGCTGCGTGGACAACCGATTCTCACGTGATATGACCTCAACACAGGATTACGATGATGTTTTCCCCCTTTGCCGCTCACTGTCTCCGAATCACCAGGGAGCGTCGGCTGGGAAAGACCACGGCATTTTTTGAAACCCGTCGGCGGCTAACTTACGCAGCTGCTCTGACTTGGCTTCTGGCCGGGTCGGAGCGTCGGCCAAATTTAGATGCGATGGCACGTGCCAAAGGTGCAAATAATGACCACGCTGCGCGACTGCAAACCAGAGCTCGCCTATGAGCTCGTTCCAATCAAATTGCCTGGAACAGCCGCGTAAAAGTGCACCCAGCGCGCTTGTGTCATCCACGAAGGCGAGGATTTCAAACTCGCCAGGCAGATAACTCAGCAAAAACTTAAGCGCGCAGAGAGCCGCCATGAGCTCCCAACTGCCGATCTGATTCTTCCGATGAAGCACCCACTGCCTCGCCTTTGCTGGGACATCAGCAGCAGCCCAAGCCTTTAAACAGGGAGTTTGGATGACCCATGCCATCCGTCCCTGGCCTGTGGCGTCGGTGTAAAGGATGCAACGCTTCTTCTGGCGACGCATCACCGGGACGCTCCTCGATGGCGGTTCCTGTAAGAACCGCAGCCACACAAAAACCCGCAGACCACAATTGTGTGGCTTGCGATGGGACACGCGGCTCTGTGTGCGCCCTGAGCCGTGAAGGTGGTTTAAATGGCGCAAGGTAGCGCGAAGCAGCACGCCACTCACCTCGCCGAAGTCCCTGGCAGATACGCACCCCAGCTTACGAATTTGCCTGACTAATTTGAAAAGCTCGCGCCAAGGCGTGAGGTGAGCGGGGTCTTCGGCGCAGAGCCTACACTCAATTTCCCTGCGGGTCCATCGTTTCCAACCTATCCTGCTTCGAGCAGAGAAACCGTGCATCAGCCTGTTGTGTGTCGTGCCCCGGGTTCTACGCACGTACCTCCGAGGATTACGGTCTCTGACATCGCCCGATCTCAACCGAGCTTTGCCGGCGTCGAGATCCCAGCCCAGCAGTTCTGACACGACTGCTCTTGCCGGGCGCGCAGAGCCGGCGGGGCCGATTAAGCAGTCACTGCCAATATCGCGCCGCTCCAGGGCCGAATCGCCGGCGAACGTATCGTCGACAAAACGCAAATATAACAAGTGAAACAGAGCTGCCAAAATGCCTTGAATGGCGAGACCGAAACGATCCCAACCGGACACTGGGGCGGAATAGCCAAATGGTAGGCACAGCAACTGTAACGCCTTACCGTCTGCCACTGCTTCTGGCCAAGCTGTCACTGCTAGCGGCAAGTGGCCGCTGCAAATCGGCAGTGTCTTAAAAGCGTGCCGGAAGTCATCTTTCCTCCACCTCATGGCAATGTGTTGCTTGCCTGCTGCTGTGTGGCGCACTAATGCCACCAAAGTGTCCAGCGTGTCTGGACATGTTCTTTCACTATGTACAACCGCGCCATTCACCGCAGACGCAGTGAAATCGTCTATGCAGCGAATTTTTGGCATTCCGTCTCTCTCCCCCTGCACGATAGGGAAGCGAGCTGTTAAAACACAAGAATTTACGTTTAGGTTGCGGAAGCGGGCCTTGCCATCTTCGACCTCTTTTGAGCAGGCCGATAAAAATTGAGTCCTAACCCTCGTATCGCCGCCCTTTTCCGCGGCGATTCTACCGAGAGTCGCCTCATTCCGCTCGCGCGGATGTGCTAAAAGCGACCGCAAAGTCTCGGCTGGTTCCGGAAACGTGGCAGCGGGCGCATGGATGCCACTAGCAGGCAAGCGCCCCACCAAAGGGAAGCCATGGCGGAGGTTGTGAAACAAGGTATTATCTGGCCATGCTATAGCCTCGAGCATCTCTTTCAGCAGCAGAAAAGGTTCTTCTCCGGACCCAGCACTGACTGACAGTGAGCTGGCAAACTTCTAAAGATAGTCTGCCACTGTGGGTCCGTCACTAGCTTCCGATGCTTCCAAAAAGCAAGAGCAGACTGGCGAGCGGTTTGCAGCTCGGCAACCGACATTGAAACCGATCTCGCAAAATGGCCGTTTAAAAATGTTGGCACGCGCGGGCTATCGTCGGCTTCTGGCAAGCCGCTGGCCCAGCGCCAGTGGTCGCTAGGACCCAGGCTATGCAAATCCTCGCGGGCGCTAAATGCAGAGAAAGCTGCCTGGACAGCTTCGAGTGGAGAATTTGCTGACTCACTTGACCTTGAACTGGTACCTGGAAGCGGCGATGCTTCCGTGTCGTCTGATGCTTCCTCCGAGATATCACTCCCGGCGCCCTCGACTAGTGGTGCTTGGCCCACTCACCACTTGTTTCCCCAACTGTTGTACTGCTGATTGCCGGAGCGGGGGCTGCGAGACCTGTGCTGATAATCGGTGCCCGCCGCGCCCTTGGGTCGCTTGGCCGGCGACCGGACAGGCCGGTTGTCAGCCTCTGTGCCGTCGGAACTCTTCTTGCTCCCCTTGCCGCCCTTGTCGGCGACGCCCTTGGCGCAGCCTTTGGGCTGACCCTTCGACTGCTGCCCCTTAGCTGTCACAGCCCGGCCAGCCTCCGTGAAGCTTTTGTTCACTTTGTCTTAGGCGTCAGCTAGGTTTTCACGATCGATCTTGGCAAAGTAAGGCGCCAAATCTACGACGTCTTCCTCCAAAGCCCTGGCCATGGCCCTCCTCTGGAGAACATCGTATTGATAAGCTGTCCTGACTCCACCGTGTTCCTCGGCGATTCGCACGATGTTGTGGGCGTACGCAAGGAAGTCAGCGATGCTGCATGCCTTGGTGAGGATTACCTTGAATCCCCACTCGTGCAGGAGGCCCATGAACGTGGCAAAGCCAGCGTAGTCGACTTTGTCCATCCACGCCATGTTCCGCTTGGCGGCAGCGCTCTGCTTCACCCGCTCCTCGTAAGAGCCGTCCCCCCCGACAGCGTCGATCATAGGAGTCCGGCTCCAAGTTGGGCGGTGGTGATCGCGCAGATCCTCGCCCTCAGCGGACCCGACCCACGGCCTGCCTTTGTCGTGCGCGATCGTCCCCGCCGCCTCGAACTTCGCGAGGACCTCCTCTGACGGGAGTGCATCCTTGGCGAAATGCTGCATGCCCAGCTCGAGTTTCCGGTCCTGCAACTTGAAACTGAGTCCTTTCGGCTTCCCTTTCTGCAGTGCCTGCGACTGAAGTTCCGCAAATTGCTTCACTGCTTCAGCCATGCCCGAAAGCTCTTTGTTGTTGTGGGCCACCTCTGGTGGCACCGATGGTCCTGGCGAGGCTTTCTTCGCGCGCGCCCCCTGCGCCTTGAGCGCCAAGACACTGTGCCGGCGAGACTTTCCAGCTCTTCCACGGGTCGTCCTGTTCGGTGGCATACGGGGTGGCGTGAACGGGAATGCTCGCCTTGATCATGTCCCGCATGTGAGGGTCTTCGAAGTCGGCTGGCGCGATGCTGCCTCCCGTCTCGGCCAGCAGCCGCGCGACAGACGCGTAGTGGAAGAGATCGTGCTTCTTGGCGGGGTCGACGTCGACATTGATGACGAAGTCCACCCACTCACGCACCTGATCTGCACCTGCGCCGTTGAAGGCTCCACTGGCGGCGGTAGCGATCATCGCCGTGACGTCACTCGGAGAGAAAGACATCTTCCCTCGGACGACGCGTAGAATCAGATTGCTCTGCGTGCTAGGACACAAATCTGCAATTCAGACACCCTGTCCGAGCCATCACGGTTACAGTGGACAGCTGAAGGATCTCCCGCCGCAGGTGGATACCTGGCCTTTCTTCCGACGAGACAAAGAGGAGAGTGGCCTCAGGCATGGTGAGAGCAACCGAATTTCCGATTCCTCAAACATGCAGGCAGGCAGCTCCTCCAAAGATGCCTTCAACCAAGATTTCCCTTCGCAAAATCAGTTCTGACGCAGCCTGCTGCCGCCGCCAAAACACGCGACAGCAACCTGTGAGAGGCTGGGCAAGGTCTGAGCTGTGAGAGGGCAGATTGCCTGAGGCGTGCTCGTCTGAGCTAGTGCGGCACAACGCACGAGACAAGAGACGACAACCTGCTCAGGCGCGGTCTGCACTGCGGGGCAAAACGTAGCCAGCGCTGATTGCGATGCTTATCCCCCTCCGCAGCCTGAGTGCACCACCACCCAGGCCTCCGGAGGGCGTCATAAGCGCGCCTGCCGAGCACTGCGTGCGATGCTGCCCCGGTGGAGAACCTGCCTTGCCATGTTGGCCCCCTGCAGCTTGACGGTGCTGGGCTGCCGTCAGAGAAAGGATTCCCCTGACGCCACCACGCCGCCGACGCGATTCAACTTTGTCGCCGCCGCCGCCAGAGGACACAGAGCAGATTTGAATGATGAGATGGATGAGTGAGCGCCCATCTTTGGGGCGAGCGCGTCCGCCTGGACGCGGCGCGAAGGGGCTTACGCTCGCCCTTCGCGATAGAATGCTGTCCGTCGCCGCGGAGCAGGCGAATCCGTCTCCAAACGGTTTCTTTCCTGGTGGGTGGTCTGGGTGACCCCATCCTGTATGTGAAGCGCGCTGTCTTGGCGGGCAACGCCGTCAAGGCGACTCGCTAGAGGGCGTGTGCAGCTCGACTGCGCGCTATTGCAACGACGCGAATGTCAGCTTCGCCTCGGAGCTAAGGCAACAGGAAACGCAGCCAAGGAACTGCTTGCTGAGGCGCTTCCGAACCACGCTTCTTTGGCACCCATTTCGGGGCCGAAAATCTTCCGAAATCCGATGGGCCGAGTTGCCATGGGAAATCCGTCCAGTTGCAATCTCAGCCGCCGTATTTTCAGCAGCCACACCAGAATTTAATTCTGAGCTCGCTGGTGAAAGGGCGTCAGCATGGATATTCTGATTATGCGCCGTTTGGGACGCAGGCCCCCCGGGGTCGGTCGAGGACGGGCGTGCTGCACAAGTGCAAAGCACCCCCGCCCCCGTTGTGTGCAGGTGGGGGATTAGCAAATGCTCCCCCATCAAGGACTAGCTTCTGCCGCCTGCACACAGCCGACCCCGAGTGCCCCAGAGTGTGTCCGTAGCCCCTGCTTCTGGCTCGCGCGGTCGAGACGGCCAGGTCATTGCATTTTGGCGCGCCTGGGCACCATAATGCAGAAAGGAACTGAGAATGCGATATTCTGGCGCGCGAACGCCCAGGAGCGCTAAGTCGCACTCAGGTTGCGAATCTGGGCGCGCAAGGGCACCAGAAAGCAAAAAGAGACTCACAATGCAATTTCGCGCGGACGCCCACGAGCGCTAATGTGCGCTGAGCTTGCGAATCTGGGCACGCCAGCGCAGTAGAACGCAGAAAGGCGTTCAGAATTCCATTTTGGGCGCGCGAACGCTGAGGAGCGCTTTGCTGCGCTTTGCTGCGCTGAGATTGCGAGTCTGGGCCCGCCTGCGCTCCAGAACGCAGAAGAGACACAGAGTGCAAATCTGGGCGCGCGGACGCCACAAGCGCTCAGATTGGTGCGCCTGGAATCAAAACCCAGAAAGGCGCTCAGGATGCAATTTTTGGGCGCGCGAACACCCAGGAGCGCTGAGTCACGCGCAGATTGCGAGCCCGGGCGCGCCTGGGCACCAGAACGCAGAGAGGAGCTCAGCATGCAATTCTGGGCGCGCGGATGCCCAGAAGCCTTCAGACTGCGAGTGGCGCCTGGTCACCAGAACGTAAAAAGGAGCTCAGAATGCAATTCTGGGCGCGCGGACGCCCAACAACGCAAAGTCACGCTCAGATTGCGAGCCCCGGTGCGCCTGGGTACCAGGCCGCCGAAAGGCTCAGAATGCAATTCTGGGCATGCGGACGCCCTCAGACTGCGAATCCTGGTGTGCCTGGCCACCAGAACGCAGAAAGGAGCTCAGAATGCAATTCTGTGGGCGCGGGCGCCCAGGAGCGCGAAGTCGCGCGCAGACTGCAAAACTGGGTGCGCCTGGGCAACAGCACGCCGACATGAGCACAGAAAGCAATTTTGGGCGCACGGGGGCAGCAACGACGCACTCTACATTTCAACACAGGCGGCAAGGACCAGCGAGAGAGTAGCCCTCACGGCGGGGTGCGAGAATGGCGCTCAGCGGCACCAGAAATGCACTGAGGACCGCACCCACTGGAAACCAACAAGGAGCCTGCGCCCCGGGACGCCCGGTCCTCTGGCGAAGAAGGCCAGAGAGCGTAGCTCGACAGGCCTGGGTTTGCCGCTCGCGAGGAGGCAGGGAACCTCCACGTCGCACGAGGTAAAGCCCGCGAGAAGGCAGCGACCCCAAAGTGACTTCTGGGTGCCCGCGAGAGGGCTTTGCCCGCGAGAAGGCAGCGAGGTAACCTGCACGCAGCATGCCGCACGGAACCCGGCAGAGCCTGGGAGACGTGCGGCCTGAGTTTGCCCGCGAGAAGGCAGGGGCTCTGGGTGTGCCCGCGAGAAGGCAGGGACCCTGGGTTTGCCCGCGAGAAGGCAGGGGCCTTGAACTTGCCCGCGAAGGCGGAACCAGAGAATGAGAAACACGGTGGCCTGAGTTTGCCCGCGAGCAGGCAGGGGCTCTGGGTATGCCCGCGAGAAGGCAGGGACCCTGGGTTTGCCCGCGAGAAGGCAGGGACCCTGAACTTGCCCGCGAAGGCGGAACTGCCAGGCGGCTGCTGCCCGCCCTGCGGGCGCCGTCCCACTCGGAGAGCGCTCGGTCGCGTCAGAGCCGGCTCTTGCACACGAGCAAAGGCGGCCCCTGCCGTACCAAGCTCCTCCAGGCTAACCGCTGCCTGCGAGGGAGCCGCTTGGCAGTGTCACACCAGGCAGCACCAGGCCGTCGCTCGCGCGCTTTGCCCACCAGGCCAGGCTTGGACCCTCGCCCACAACCGCCGCAGAGACCGAGAGCGCCTCCTGTGGGGCGACCAGAACGGCTGACCCAACAGACTAGCACCGAGCACACTTCCGCCTCCGAAAACGCAAGCCGGCCCGCCAGGAAACGCTTGCCCGCGAAGCAGGCGCAGAGGCGTGTGAGCCGGGAGCAGAGGATGGTCGAATGGCGTCAGCACGCTTGGGATGGACCCCTTCCATCATGATTGTTCCTGTGCGGGAACAACAGGAGTTTACGCTCGCATGAAAAAAACGTACACGGAAACGGCCCGCGCGGGCACAGCCGCACGCAGCCCACCACCACCTGCGGGCAACAGGACTGCGCGGAGCAAGAAACTCCCAGGCCACACAGGGCCGCCAACAGCAACGCCGCCACGGCAACCTGGCCGAGAGCGCCGCCGCCACACAGGGCAGCTAGGCCCAGGACGCACGACAGACACGACCAACAAGACAGACGACAGCGACCGACGGACGGCAGAGCAGCAGCAGCAACAGCCGCAGCAGCAGCAGCACGCCGCACCAGGCGGCCAGTCCGCAGCCCCCCTGGGAGGCAACCAAGACGTGAGCACGCAGACCGGGCAGCTCCAGCCCTTTCGTCAATTTTCCCACCCATGAAAGTGTACACACTTTAAGGGTTGAGCGTCCAGCCGCGCTGCTGCCAGCCGTCCTGCTGGCCCCAGCCGCCTTGCTTGCGAGGCCAGGGGCTGCGCGAGCGGGGCGGCACCGCCGGGGGCAACGACCGCGGGGCCTGCGCCTGAGACGCCCCAGCGCCTGTCGAAGCAGAGCCGTCAGTCTTGCCGGGCGCCTTGCCCCTGCCACCGCCCCCGACCTCGCCGCCTGCCTTGCCGCTCGCCCCCTTTGCGGCCTCGCTGCCCTCGCTGTGACCTTGTCTTTCGCTTCGTTGGCGAGGTCGCGGTCCACCTTGGTAAAGTAAACCTTCCAGTCTGGATCGCCGCCTTCCAGGGCCCTCGCCATGGCCTTCCGCGCGAGGATGTCGTACTGGTATGCAGTCCTTGCGCCCCCGTGCTCTTCGGCCACCTTCGCAACCAACATTGTGTATCCCAGCACCTCGAGCGGGGTGGCAGTCTTCATCAAGGTGAGCTTGACGCCCCAGTCCAGCAAATGCGCCTGGAACGTTGCGTATCCAGGGTAATCGATCTCTGCCGCCGCCCGTGAACGCTTGAAATCGGTCATGTGGCGCTGGCGCTCTGGCACGGAGCCCTCGCCGATGGGCACCTCGACTGCCGGGACGCGGGGCCAAGCAGGGCGGAAATTCCGCTGAAGATCCTCTCCATCAGCACTGCCGACGAAGAGGCGACCTTTCTCCTTGGCGACGCGGCCTGCGGCCTCGAAGCCGGCGAGGTTCTCCTCCGAAGGCAGGGCTTCCTTCGGGAATGCGTCCATGCCAAGCTCGGAAAGCCTCTCCGACAGCTTGAACGACAGAGCCTTCACAGACCGCTTCTGGCTCGCAGCCTGTGCTTCGAGGTACTCTCTCATGGTCGTGGCGAGCGTGACTTCAGCTGTCGGCGCTGGCGGCTCGAGCTTTGCGCACTTGTCCTGCACGCGAAGGGCGAAGGCAATTTGGGAAGGCTGCACCTTCCACTCCCTGAAGAGCTGGCTCTCGCCCTCGTGGTCGTAAGGCGTTTCCCCTGGCTTGATAGCCGCCGTAATCATGTCTCGCATCACCGGGCCTGCCAGGTCGAGTGGGTCGCAAGCGCCCATGCTCTCTGCCAAGAGACGACCTACAGACAAGTACCAGAACAAATCATGGCGCGCCCTTGGGGTTGGGTCCACACTCAGCAGAAAGAAGCACCACTCCTCAGCCGCCTGCTTGCTGGCGCCGTGGAGGGCCCCCGCCGGGAGCGCCTGCACAAATGCACAGACCTCTGACTGCTCGAAAGCCATAGCGGACAGCTCCTACCTGCGCGGAAAGCTGTTCGCAAGGGGGGTATTTGCAAGTCAAGCCGACGGCCAGCACTGAGCCATCATGGCAACAGAGGAACCTGCACAATAGCCTTGCCAGCGCGCACACGACCCAGGAATGAATGCAGGAGAGCGCCAGAATTTGGCGATGTTTGCCGCGCGGGGGCTTCCGCACATCCCGCGCTACGTAGCCCAGCGCCGATGGCGCCCGTAGCACACACTGTGCTAGCAGCCTTCCGGCGCTCAAACCTGCAAACCGCGCTCCCGCGCTGTCTGCGGGCCGAGCCTGCGTCCCTGGGCGCGCCCGCGGGCGGCAGCCAACGGGTGCGAACCCACTGGCCACCCACGAGCCGCAGCCCAAGCACAGCAAGCGCCCCTTGGCGCACAAACCTGCCCACGCGATCCCGCGCCACTTTGGGCGCGCAGGCGGCCTCCCGGCACGCAAACCTGTGACCCTGGGCTGCTGCAGCTTCCCAGCGCGCAGATCCGCAGCCCTGAACCACGCAAAGCAAAAAAACGAGAAACGACCAGGAGCTACGCCAGCGCTCCAACGCAGGCAAGCCCCCGGCCCCAGCCGTGCAGACGGCCCCCTGGCACATGAAAAACTTGCACCTTGCGCCTCGGCGCAAACCTGGGCTCGCAGGCGGCCTCCGGGCACGCAAACCTGCGACCCTGGGCTGCGGGCGGCCTCCCGGCGCGCAGGCCCGCAGCCCCTGAACCAAGCAAAACCGAGGGCGAGAAACGAGCAGGACCTCCGCCAGTGCTGCTGGCGAGCCCCAGCCCCAGCCGTGCAGACTGCCTTCCGGAACATAAGCCTGCACATTGCGCCTCGGCGCAAACCTGGGCCCGCAGGCGGCCTCCCGGCACGCAAACCTGCGACCCTGGGCTGCGGGCGGCCTCCCGGCGCGCAGGCCCGCAGCCCCTGAACCAAGCAAAACCGAGGACGAGAAACGACCAGGAGCTCCGCCAGCGCTCCAGCGCAGGCGAGCCCCAGCCCCAGCCGCGCAGACTGCCTTCCGGCACATTTGCCTGCACATTGCGCCTCGGCGCAAACCTGGGCCCGCAGGCGGTCTCCCGGCACGCAAACCTGCGACCCTGGGCTGCGGGCGGCCTCCCGGCTCGCAGACCCGCAGCCCCTGAACCAAGCAAAACCGAGGACGAGAAACGACCAGGAGCTCCGCCAGCGCTCCAGCGCAGCACCTCGCCTTCGAGCCGTGCGCAGCAGAGCAGCCAGCAGTGGCCGCGGTTTGTCCCTTGGCGGCGCCGCTGCACAGATGGCGGCCAGGATCAACCAACCTTGCCAACCAGCGAAGGGAATAGCGACAGCACCGCCACCGCCCAGAGTGCCAAGGCGCCGGCGGATAACCACCAACCCAGCCGAGAGGTTGGAGGAGAGCGACCGCCTGCCGTCCAGCAGCAACCAGGCCATAAGAATTCCCCTGCCACAGCGGAGAAGCGGAGAGGGGCGAAAGCCAAGAAGCCCACAAGGGCCTGCCCTGAGATTTTCCTGCCCCGCAAACCGCCGCGCGGTTTGCGGGCTATGAAAATCCGTGCCACAGCTGAGGAGACCAGACGCATCCGTAAGTGGTGCTCGGAAGCCGGATATCCGACGCTAGCGGCCTCGTGGGCGATTGCCCGCCATTTTTGCTTGAGATATTCTGAAGTACTAAATCTGGGGACCCACGCGGTCGCATTTCGTTTTACCGGCGAAGGCCGTAAAACGTGCATCATCCGTTTTGCTCACCGGAAGTCGTACAATGAACCCTGCGAGACGACGAGGCGTTGCATCTGCCACCAGCAGGGTCGGCTCCTGCGCGGTGCTTGCACACTGTTCTCCTTCGGAGAAACAAGCGCTGTTCCTTTTTCAGGAATCCAATACGCCGACGCTCTCGCTGTGCTAAAGCTGGCAGCGAACGCCCTGCATCTGCGTAGCGCGCCTGCTTGGGGCACGCATGCGTTCAGGAGAAGGTTCGCGAACGAAGCCCTCCAACAAGGAGGACCGACAGCATTGTTCTTTAGCGGTGGATGGAAAGGCGTGGCTGCTTTCGGCTATGCTAGCGCCCAGAGCCGAGGGGCTCTCACGGCTGCTGAATGGCTAGTAAAACATTCTGACTCCAGCGACGGCGAGCAGGACTGAGTTCGCATCGTTTGCATTGGGGCAAGGGAAACACACATCACGATGTCCTCTCCTCAGGCGCTGCTGCGCGGTCCGCCGCCTCCTGGCGCATTGGGAACCTCAGGGCAGGGTCCAGGAGGCTCCGGCCAGGCAGCGCTTTCCTTTTGCCCCTTGCTGGCGCGAAGGCGCCGGCGCCGAGCCGTGACGGGGCCCCGGGGCCCGAGAACGTGTTCCGAGGTGCTTCGGGGCACCGCAGAGGCGAGGGCCTGCTTTCCCTTGGGCCAGGCTGCCAAAAATGATTTTCATGAAGTGTAAACTCGTTTCCGGCACAGGAAAATCATGTGGAGCAGGCCCAAGCGTGCTCGCCTCACCTCCTCTGCTCCCGCTCACACGCCTCTGCGCCTGCTTCGCGGGCAAGCGGTTCCTGGCGGGCCGGCTTGCGTTTTCGGAGGCGGAAGTATTCTCGGTGCTAGTCTCTTGGGTCAGCCGTTCTGGTCGCCCCACAGGAGGCGCCCTCGGTCTCTGCGGGGAGCAGGGCCAAGCCAGGCCAAAGCACGAGCGACGGCCTGGTGCGCTGTGGCACTGCCCGCTCCCTCGCAGGCACGTGCCTGAGAGCTTGTCGGCAGGGGCCGCCTTCTCAGGCTCTCTGGTGACCGAACGCTCTCCGCGTGGGACGGCGCCCGCAGGGCGGGCAGCAGCCGCCTGGCGGCGGTTTTGGTTCCGCCTTCGCGGGCAAGTTCAGGGTCCCTGCCTTCTCGCGGGCAAACCCAGGGTCCCTGCCTTCTCGCGGGCATACCCAGAGTCCTTTTCGCGGGCAAACTCAGGCCACCGTGTTTCTCATTCTCTGGTTCCGCGGAGCACATCATCACGACGCTCCGCCGGAATTTGCGCCAGCCACCGCGCTCTCGCCGATGGCAGAGATGAGGCCGCGGCGCCGTCATGCAGTCCCGGAGCTGGCGCTCTGCAAATGACAGAAATTGATTGCGCCAGGACATCAGCGGGAGGCGCACATCTCTGAGCTCTGGCTTGCACCAAAACTTCCACTGCTGCAGAAAGCTCGTCGGCCGCCGCCCTGGCAGCCGGCCTCCCGGGAGGCAGTTCTTGCTCACAAAAGCGTTCTGGCTTGTGTCTTTTCAACTTAGGCACGACGGCGCTTGAGCCGCGCGCGCCCGTCTGCCACGACACGGAACGCAGGAAGTCATCGGACAGCGTTCTGAGAGGTGGCCACACTTCTCGCAACTCTGCTGCTGAAAGGCCTTGGAGGTCGCCGCCATGAACAGCGCCAGAATCGGCCAGCGCCTGCAAGACTGCGTCAGGCGATGCCGGATGGCACGAAGCTGGCGTCCGGGCCAGCACACTCTGGAACCATGCCTTCAGCTCTGTTGGCACAGGAGTCTGCTGCGGCACCTGCGCGCCCCGGGCGGCCTCCAGATGGCGCCGCCGGAAAGCATCGATAAACTGGAAGGCCATCAAGAAACGCTCGTGCCCAACCGGCTACGGAATGAGGGCTGCGACAGGCAGGCGGCCGCGAAGCCAGAAGAGAAGGCCACGACGGTCAACTGTTGCGTGCAACTTTTTCCCTCCTGCGCTCGCGTCTGTCCTCACCAGAGCTCGTCCCAAACGCTTGCTTCCGGCCAGCGCCAGTGCACCTCCTCGAACCCTTGCTCGAGCAGAGTGCGCAGTTTGTCTGGCTCTTCATGGGCTCTGGACGGGGCGTCTGCAAGGTTCTGAGCAGACGGCGCACGGAAGGGGCACAAGACGTCGCCCCTGTCTGCTGCCGCGAACCAAATGGACGTCACTAAAGCATTCCAATCGATCTGCCTGGACGTCCCTTTGAGCAATGCTCCGAGCGCTGGGTTGGAATCCACGAATAACAAAATCTCCAACCCTGGCTCCAGAAAGGTGTACGCGTGCCAAAGGCCACACACCGCAGCAATGAGCTCCCACGTGCCGATTTGCTGCCGGCGCGGCTTCACTCTGTCGCGAAGCCATCGCGGGACCCACGCTCGGGCGAACTGCTTTTGGTTGCCCTGCGCGAGAACCCACGCGAGTGCTCCGCACCCCGCTGCGTCGGTATAAATGACCAACCGGGGCCGCGCAGCTGGCAGGTAGGGTATCTCGCGGCGAGGGTTGGATTGCAAAAAGCGAAGCCACCAGTGGAGAGCCCGGCGCAGGCGCAGAGAGAGTTTGGAGAGACGACGGGCCGAGTGGAAGAACAGAGCTGCAAGATACACTCTTGCGCTCCTGCCAAACACCATCGTTGCTCCCCAACTCAGTTTCCCTGCAAGCTTCCGGGCCAGCGCCGGCGACAGCATGCCCAATTCGAGAATCTTATCGATCTCAGCAATCCATTTCACGCGCTTTGCCTCGGGAATGCTAAAGACGAAAAGCTCCCGGGCATCATCCAGGGCAACCTGGATGCCGAGAATTACGGCTACAGAAGCGTCGGTGACAGCTTTCGCGTCGTCCAGCTGCCAACCCAACAATTCTTGCACGACTTCGCGCGCAAGAAATGCAGCACCACTGGGTCCTGTGAGGGCAGTATCTCCCGGCGTCGCGCGGTCGACGCCGAAGAAGTCATCGACAAAACGCGGGTATAAAATGCGGAACAGCTCTACAAGCACGTGTTGGAGCGCAGCACCGACGCGGTGCCATGCATGCACGCTTGCAACAGCCCCAAACGGGCAAGAAAAGAGCTGCAACGCGAAGCCTGTTCGCGCCGTGTCCTCTGTAACGGCCACAGCGCAAGGCAGGTCATCCGCGCAAATCGGCAAAGTCTTGTATGCGCCTACAACGTCATCCTTGCGAAGACGAAGTGTTGCTGGGCCTCTATCTGGCCCACTTGCTTCCCAGATGCCTTGGCCAATTGCTACTAGTGCGTCGAGGTGCTCGCGACGCACGGGCGAACAACACCTGGCCCACTATGTGGACCACTGGGGGCTTGCAAAGACCCCCCGGTGGAGCGAGTGCACCCCGCAGGGCGCTTGCCCCGCGGCGGCCGTGGCGCCGGGAACTTGCTATCCCGCCCCCGAGCCGGGCGGTGCCCCGATCGGCCTCCGGAGTTGTCGAAGACCACCGCTGCTCCGAGTTGGAGCCAACCAGGCCTTGGAAGAAATCCGCTGCTCCGTCGGGAGCCCAAGCCGTGACTGCCCACGAGTTTACGTACACGGTTAAAGCCATCAACTGATGAATCCACCAACCGGTTTACATCAGGCGGGGCTTTAGATTTTCCTCCCCACCGCCGGCGCGCCCCAAATTGCATTCTGGGCGCGACTTGCGCATTCTGACTCTAGCGCGCCCAGGGATGTATGCTGAGGCCGAATTTGCGCAATCTGGGGCCCTCACGCCCAGAAGTGCCGTCGGAGGGAAACCTTCGCCTGTCGGGACTGGCGCGCTTGCACCTGGAGGGCAAACCTTGTATTCTAGCGCAAGCGCGCTCAGATTCGCACTCTCAGCGCGAATTCGCGCGCCTGGGCGCCAGCGCGCTCAGAGTTGCAGTCTGAGCTCATTTGTGCGTTCTGGCGCCGATGCGCGCCCAGATTCGCAATCGGAGCGCTCGTGCTCCGAGGCGTCCGCGCGCCCAGAATTGCATTCAGAGCACACTTTTGCGTCGTGGCACTGCCCAGGTTCGCCATCAGCGCAAATTCGCGCTCCTGGGGGCACTGGAGCATCTCAGAGGACGGCTGCACGAGAATCGTCCTGGGCGTGATTTCGCGGACCGCACGAGCTAGAAGGAGTGGCTACGGACACTCTCGGGCACTCGGGGTCGGATGTGTGCAGGCGGCAGAAGCTAGTCCTTGATGGGGGGGGCATTGGCTAACCCCCCACCTGCACACAACGGGGGCGGGGGTGCTTTGCATTTGTGCAGCACGCCCGTCCTCGACCGACCCCGGGGGGCCCGCGTCCCAAACGGCACGTGATCGGAATATCGATGCTGACGCCCTTTCACCAGAGAACTCAGCATTAAATTCTAGTGTTGCTCGTGAAAATTGGGCTCAGGCCAATGGCCATTCGTTCCGCTACGGACGGATTTCTCAGGCGCAATTTTCGGGCAGTCCGAAAATTCTCAGGACGACGACGCCCCCCTGCATTAGCGTGGGATGAGCGGAAGCCCCCTCGCGTGCTGCCACTTGGCCAAAACAGGCCTCGGTACGCTGAAAATAACTCCCTACTCACTCTGGCCTGGCGGAGGGGGAGGAGCAGGGAGACCCATGTAGTTCCCCTGGCCGCTGAGCGGTCAAAGGGGTTCGACTGGGATCGGCGTGGCACTGCTGTAGCTTGCATGGTTTCGCCCAAGGTGACCCGAGTGGCCCCCCTGGCCGCGATGGAAGTCAAAGGGGGGTCGCCGGGACGTGCGGCAGCGAGAGCTGTGCAAATTTGCATCCAGGAAAACCATTGCGGTAGCCAGGCCCGCTGTAGAATGGCCGGCGTCCTTGCGCCAGCATAGGGCGTGTGAACGGCGCTGCCTGGCTGGCAGGAGCCTTCTGGGATACCGCCCCTTGGGCTCCCAGCCAGGGCAGGACGCCGGCGCGGGCCATAGGGTGGCATGAGGGCGGGCAGGAAGTTGGCGGACAGCCGCCAGGCTGTTGCTGGGGAGCGCGCCGGCGCAGCGCCACGGAACCGCCCCAGGAGGCACGCAGGCGCGACTCCTGCTATAGAGCTTTGGGGGGGCCGCTCCTGTCTGGGAGCACACAAGCGCAGCTCCTTTCAGGGAGCCTGGGGATGCTGCTCCTGTCAGGGAGCACAGGAAGGAGCTCTGGTGGGCAGCGCTCCTGTCGAGGAGCGCACAGGCGCAGCTCCTTTCAGGGAGCATTGGGCGCCGCCCCCTTCGGCGAACTTCTGTTCTGGGGGGCCGCTCCTGTCAGGGAGCTTTGAAGCGCCGCTCCTATCAGGGAGCTTTGAGGCGCCGCTCCCGTCAAGGAGTTTTCGGCCGCTGCTCCTGTCAGGGAACACGCGCAAGGGAGCTTTAGGGCGCCGCTCCTGTCGGGGAGAACGCAGGCGCAGCTCCTTTCAGGGAGCGCTGGGCGCCGCTGGCTCCTATCAGGGAGCACGCAGGCGCAGCTCCTTTCAGGGAGCTTCGGACGCGCCGCTCCTATCAGGGAGCCTGTCTTGTTTGTGCAGCCGCTGTCAGCGAGTTTTGTTTAGCCGCTGCTCGTATCAGCGAGCATTCTCGATCTGGCTTCAAGGAGCCAGCGCACGGGAGCAGCAACAGAAGAACTGCGAGACACGATCGGCCCAGCAGACGAGACCCGAGCAGCGCGGGCGAACCGCCATGCGAGACCGCACCAGAGTACACACGAACAGAGCAAGGTGAGCATACTTCCGCCGCTTCGCGCAGAAACCGCCGGCCGCCGACACCGCAGCCCGCTGCGCAGGCATTGAGCGTGCAGGAATTGAGGAGTGGAGGCAAACACACGTGGGGCTGCTCCTCACGGTTTTCCTGCAGCATAAACGAGTTTATGAATCATGAAAACCATTGCGGTAGCCAGGCCCACTGTAGAATGGCCGGCGTCCTTGCGCCAGCATAGGGCGTGTGAACGGCGCTGCCTGGCTGGCAGGAGCCTTCTGGGATGCCGCCCCTTGGGCTCCCAATGCACCAGAAGGCGACGGACTGCGCGGCAGCGCCTGACAGGGGTACATCGTGAGGACCGCTTCCTGTTCCTATTGGTTTTACAACCCCACGCACACGATGCCACAGTCAGGCTTGCTCGCCGTCACTTGAGTCGGAGTGGTCAACTAGCCATTCGGCCGCCGACAAAGCACCGCGACTTTGGGCGCTGACGTAACCGAAAGCCGCCACGCCCTTCCAACCACCACTGAAAAACAAAGCTGCGGGCCCTCCTTGTTGGAGCGCCTCGTCGGCAAAGCCTCGCCTGAAAGCGTGCGTGCCCCAGGCCGCAGCACTCCGCAACTGCAAAGCGGCTGCTGCAAGTTTGAGAACAGCAAGAGCGTCGGCATATTGCACGCTTGCGAAGGGGACCGACACTGCTGCTCCTACAGAGAATAATTCGCAGACGCCACACAAGGAGCGCCCTTGCAGCTGACAAATACAACGTCTGGTTGTCTCACACGGTTCGTTGTAACATTTGCGATGCGCGAAACGAATGACACAGGTTTTGCGTTCATCGCCGCTGAAGCGGAATGTCACAACATTTGACCCGAGGAGCAGCAACTCAGAGTAACGCGAACAAAATTGGCGAACGATCACCCACGACGCCGCCAACAGCGGATATCCAGCTTCAGCGCACCACTTGCGGATGAGTTTGGTTTCTTCCGCCGTCGCCCGGATCTTCACTCTCCTGAATACGTCTCGGGTAATTTTCTCGGCACCCCTGGCCAGCCTTTCTGTGTCGTCGAGAACACCGAGAGGGGCCTGCAATAGGTAGAGCACACTGCGAACATGAGAAACATATTTTTGCAAACTGTTCCCATTTCGGAATAACCCCACAAAGGCATTGAGAACATATTCGGACGGTGGCCAGCTGGGCGCCGAAATGGCCCTGGCAGCTTCGCCCCACAAGCGGGCGGCGGAAGCGCATTGTGGAGCACTTTTTCGCCAGGCAGCGAACTCGACCCACAGAGTGTGGAGATGGAGATGATCTCCGCCAGGAACATCGCGACGTGCACGTTTGACTTCTTCACGGGGCCTGCCAATTGGCTCCGCCCCTGGATAGCAATTGCAGCGGGCGGCGGCCGCCAGCGCGGCTGCTAGCACAGGAGGTTCGGGAACAACGCGAGCACGGCGCGATTCACCAAGCAAGATCAAGCCAGCACGACCTTGCTCGTCGTTGGCTGCCTCACGTGGATCGCTTTGGCTCGCAACTCGGGTTTGTGCCTCTGCCCCAGCCCCTGAAGAGGACGAGGCAGCCTCGGTGAGCGTTGCCTGTCGGCACGCCGCGGCCGCTAACTCCCGGTCGGCCTGGCGCTGACACTGCGCCAAGAAGGCTTTGACGAGCGCAACGTTCTGTCCAGAAAACGCAGGGACGAGATCTACCAATTCATTTGCTTCCAAACCGCCCAAATCAGACAAATGCTGGAAGCCACCGTTCTCCAGAGCTTCGCAAAGACCAGAGATATCAACCATATTCACGCCAGCCACGCCCTGCAGCACGCGAGCGAAAACCGAGTTCACATCGCTCGGCTGCCCTGGCGGGGCACCTTCAGCACGCAGACGCTTGCTTCGGCTCTCGTTTACAAAACTAAGCATTGAGCCGATACTACGGAGAAGGCAAGACTGGCGCATGGCATTCTTCCTCCAATCAGAACCTGTGCACATGTTATTGTTTCACTTTTTTCTCAGCCGCCCCAGGGTGCATCCGGCGGAAGCAGCCACTCAACGCGTTGAAAATTTCGCGCCTGCAGCTCGGCAATTTGCTCTGCCTTCTCAGACGGCCGTGTGGGGGCATCTGCGACATTCAAATGCGAAGGCACATACCAAGGATGCAGGAAATGCGCCTTGTCGGCGACGAGAAGCCACAGATTGCCAATCAGACAATTCCAATCGGACTTCCGCGAGCAACCTCGCACAAGCGCACCCAATGCGCTTTTGTTATCGACGAAGCAGATGATCTCGAGATCTGCTTGGCCAATGCTTAAAATCCATTTCAATGCGCAGATCGCTGCCATCAGCTCCCAGGTGCCGATTTGGTTCTTTCGCCAGTGTGCCCATTGGCGAGCGCTGTCGGGCACCCTGGTGGCGGCCCAGACTTTGGCGAAAGGAGCGTGCAGCACCCGCGCCATCATGCCAGTGCCGGTTGCGTCGCTGTGCAAAATGCACCGCTGGCGCTCGCGGAGTTGCAGCGGCACGCGCCGCGAGGGTGGCGATTGCAAAAACTTACGCCACCATATGAGCGCGAGCCTCGTCCTCGCAGTGAGACGGCTGGTGCGGCCTGCGCCATGACAGAACAAAGCTGCCAGCGGAGCACGCGCCCCCTTGCCAAAAACTGAGCTGGCACCCCAACTCAAACGCAAGGCCAGCTTCTGCGCTTCTGCCGGCGGCAACGCGCCCGCTTTGAGGGCCCTGACGATTTGGAAGCTCCACAACTCGAGCTTCTCCGGACCCACGTCAAAAACTATCTCTTGCCGGGCGTCATCAAAACGAACGCCGACGCCGAGAATGGTGGCCGATGGCTGTTCTGTGACAGCCTTGGCGGCATCCAAATCCCAGCCGAGAAGATCTGAAATTACGTACCTGGCCAGCTTGGCAGTGCCAGCAGGGCCCGTCAGAGGGTCTCCGCCAACATCTACTTGCTCTTCCATCGCGTCGCCCGAAAACAGATCGTCGACGAAGCGAAGGTACAGCACTAGGAAAATCTGCGCAAGCACGCCCTGAATTGCCAAACCGAACCGCTCCCAGGCGGACACGGAGGCGGAAGAGCCAAAGGGCATTGCCAGGAGCTGGAGACACTGGTCTTTAGCCAACGCCTCCTGCCACACGACAACTGCCAATGGAAGGTGAGAGCTGCATATTGGTAGTGTCTTGAAGGCTTGCACAAAATCATCTTTGCGCCAACGAATGCGCATTGTTCTTGATTTTGTGAGCTTCAACACCAGCGCTACAAGTGAGTCTAGCGTTTCGGGAAGCATCTTCTCGGATACTTGCGTGCCTTCATTGATACGCGACGCAGAAAAATCATCGATGCATCTAACTTTGGGAAACGTTTCCCAGCCTACGGTCTTCCAACCTTGCACGATTGGGAATCTCGGGGTTAAAACACAAGTTTCTATGTTCAACGGACGCATTCTAGCCTTGCCGTCCGCGACCTCCCGGTCGCATGCAGAAGCAAAAACTTCGCAGACAGATCTGTCCATCCCGAGTGGCAAAGACGATCGCCGCAAAATGCGTCTGTTCTGAACGCTCGCAGTGGCCAATAGAGCAGCTTTGGTTACCTCCGGCGCTGCGTTCCCTGTCGGAACGCGCATCCCACTCGCTGGGAGCAAGCCGACAAGAGGAAAACCGTGCATTAAATTGCTAATCAGCGTGGCGTCTGGCCAGCTGATGGACTCAAGCATCTCGCTAAGGAGAAAAAGATTTTTCCGGGGCCCTAACACACCTTGGCAGTGCGCTGGCAGCTGCGCGAACGCGCGTTGCCAGCAGGGCTCCGTCACTCGCTTCCTCTCCGACCAGTAAGCAAGCGCTGATTTACGAGCCGAGTGCAATTCTGCAGGGGTCAATCTTGTCACGCGGTCGCAGCCTTTTTCCAAAAAGTGCGGCAAAAGAGGAACTTCTGCGCAAACAGGCAAGGCCGACGCCCACTCCAAGTGATCCCATGGATCTAGGCGATGCAAATCATCGCGAGCGAGAAAGCTATGTACACGCGCACCGACATGTGACAGCCCAGCTTTAGAATGCTTAAAAGCAGCGCTGGGACGAGCCGAAGAGCGCTCCATGGGCTCATCGTCCCCTGACTCGCTTTCCGACTGCTGACCGTCGGCACTGTCAGCGAGCGGCGTGACCGCTCACTTGCTCCAGGACTGCTTGTCCCACTGGCCCGACTGCTGCCATCCAGCGCGCGGGCTGCGCGACCGATGCTGCTGGCCGCCACCAGCGCTGCCCTTGTGCCGCGCGGGCGGCGAACGCACGCGCCGGTTGTCGCCCTTAGCGCTCTTGCCGCCCTTGCCGCCAGAGGATGCGCTGCTGGAGGCATGACTGCCCCCGTCGCCGTAGCTCTTGGAGGCGCCCTTGGGCTGGCCCTTGGACTGACCCTTGGGCGCGCCAGATGCACGAGCGAGCTCCGCGAAGCGCTTATCCACCTTGTCTTTGGCCGTGCGCAGGAGATCAACATCGATCCTTGTAAGGTACCTGCTCAAATCGGTTTCGTCCCTCTCCAGCGCTTTGGCCATGGCCCTCCGCTGGAGGACGTCGTATTGAAACGCCGTCCTGACCCCGCCGTTCTCCTCAGCGATGCGGATCATAATATGCACGTAGGAGAAAAAGTCCGCCATGCTGCACGCCTTCGTGAGGATCACCTTGAAACCCCACTCGTGGAGATGCCCCATGAAGGTCGCGAAGCTCACGTAATCGATCTTATCGATCCAAGCGCTTCCGCGCAGGGCGGCCGCACTCTGTCTCACGCGATCCTCGTAGGAGCCGTCGCCCACGACCGCGTCGACGAGAGGGGTGCGACCCCATGCTGGGCGGTGATGATCGCGGAGATCTTCGCCTTCTGCAGAGCCGATCCAAGCCCGGCCCTTGTCGTTGGCGATCTTGGCTCCGGCCTCGAACTTCGCCAAGATTTCCTCGGACGGGAGGGTGTCTTTATCGAAATTCTGCAAGCCCACTTCAACGATCCTGTCTTGAAGCTTGAAGCTGAGTCCCTTCGGCTTGCCCTTCTGGAGCGCCTGGGTCTGTAGTTCTGCAAGCTGTTTCACAGCTTCGGCCATTCCTGCCACGTCGCTCGACCCAGCGCCGGCTTCTGGAGCCGAGCGGGCGGGTGGTGCAGCTTGGGCGCACTTGGTCTGCACCTTGAGTGCGAAGACGACCTGCGCCGGCGAAACCTTCCAGGCTTTCCATGCTGGATCTTGCTCTGCGGCGTACGGCAAATCGTTCACAACAATCGCTGCCTTAATCATCTCGCGCATGTGTGGATCCTCGAAATCCGAGAGCGAGGTGCTGCCGATCGTTTCCGCCAAGAGGCGAGCCACCGACACGTAGTAGAACAAGTCGTGTTTCTCCGCCGCGTTGGGCTCGACATTCAGCACGAAGTCGACCCAATCGCGGATCTGGTCAGCGTTGGCCTTGTTAAAGGCCCCGCTCGGCGCAGTGGCAATCATGGCAGAGACGTCGCCGGAAGAGAAAGCCATGGTGGGCACGGCTGGATTGCAACTTACACCTGTGGAGCACGCTGCAGTGCGAAGAAGGATTTCAATCCCAGCAGGAGTGGTTCACTTGAGCCTAAAAAGCGACAGGTAATGACCAAACTCTCCAGCAATGGCCAGTCCTTCCGACTGAATATCTTCATGTGAAAGCACTTGCCAGAAATGGCTGCGCGCCCGCGGCGCACGTCACGTGACCGGCGCTGGAGGCGAGTTGCTGTTTAGGGAAAGAGCAGAAGAACCCTTCCGCCCCCTATCCCCCTCTGCGACCTGAATGCGCCATCCAGGCCAGCAGAGGGCGTCATAGGGGCGCGGCAGTACAGACAACAGGGCAACCCCACCATCGAACTGAGCATCTCCGCTCAGTATTTGCATCTGCGGCTGACATCAATCCGCGGGCACGCGGCGTCTGCTCCGACCTCTCTGGATGTTTATTCATTCCAGTTCACGCCCACAGCTGCGCCCGCACATTCGCTGTCGAGTCAACGAGAGAGGATGGAGGGTAACTGATTGATGGATGGTAGAGCGCCCGTTTTGGGCGATGCTGTCCTCCCGGACAGTTCGCGGGAAGGCTTACGCACGTTCCCCGCTACTTGCAGCCCTCGGCGGTGGACTGCAGCTCAGCAGAATGGCTGATTAGAGCCAGTCTTGAGAAATCAGCCGACCTGGACGGCCGACTTGCGAAATCCGACATGGATGAAATCCCGCCGGAATCTGCATCAATTTCTAGCCTCCTGGGCCAGATTTCCACGAGCCTCACCAGGGTGGAATTCTGAGTACGCTAGTGAAAAGGCGTCAGCATGGACTTTAGACCACGTGCGCCATTGTACGCAGGGTCTCGGGGTCGGTCGGGGGCGGGCAAGCACACCCGCCCCCGTTGTGTGCAGGTGGGGGGTTAGCCAATGCCCCCCCATCAAGGACTAGCTTCTGCCGCCTGCACACATCCGACCCCGAAAACCCCAATTGTGCGAAGCACAACATTCGCGAGGCCCAAATGGCACAAACTGCTATCCGCCTTCCACGCACTGACAGTTTCTGCGCTGAAATCTAGGCGCGGCCGGAATTCGCAGATTCTCGTTCCATGTGCAATTCACGGTGAGCGCACCGCTCCGCGGATCCACGCACAGACTGCGCATCTGAGGACGGCATCACAGAGACCTGCGCGTCAGAATGCGAATCTGGACCCGCCAGGGCCAGAAAGCGCGCAGTTGCGCTCCGGATGCAAGTCAGGCTGGCAGACAGCCGCCAGGCTGTTTCCAGAGCACGCAGGTGCTTTCAGGGAGCTTCGGAGGCGCCGCTCCTACCACGGGCCGCCGCGCAGGAGCGCTGAGTCGCGCTCACATTGCGAATCTGGGTGCGCCCTGGCATCAGAACGCAGAAACGAGCTCAGGATGCAATTCTGGGCGCGCGGGCGCCCAAGAGCGCCAAGTCGCGCTCAGATTGCGAAACAAGGTGCGCCTGGCACCAGAGCGCAGAAACGAGCACAGAATGTAATTCTGGGCACTCGGACGCCCGGCGCTCAGAAAGTTGGCAGAGAGCCGCCAGGCTGTTGAGAAAGTTGGCGGACAGCCGCCAGGCTGTTGAAGCGCCGCTCCTATCAGGGAGCTTTGAGGCGCCGCTCCCGTCAAGGAGTTTTCGGCCGCTGCTCCTGTCAGGGAACGCGCGCAAGGGAGCTTTAGGGCGCCGCTCCTGTCGGGGAGAACGCAGGCGCAGCTCCTTTCAGGGAGCGCTAGGCGCCGCTGGCTCCTATCAGGGAGCCCGCAGGCGCAGCTCCTTTCAGGGAGCTTCGGACGCGCCGCTCCTATCAGGGAGCCTGTCTTGTTTGTGCAGCCGCTGTCAGCGAGTTTTGTTTAGCCGCTGCTCGTATCAGCGAGCATTCTCGATCTGGCTTCAAGGAGCCAGCGCGCGGGAGCAGCAACAGAAGAACTGCGAGACACGATCGGCCCAGCAGACGAGACCCGAGCAGCGCGGGCGAACCGCCATGCGAGACCGCACCAGAGTACACACGAACAGAGCAAGGTGAGCATACTTCCGCCGCTTCGCGCAGAAACCGCCGGCCGCCGACACCGCAGCCCGCTGCGCAGGCATTGAGCGTGCAGGAATTGAGGAGTGGAGGCAAACACACGTGGGGCTGCTCCTCACGGTTTTCGTGCAGCATAAACGAATTTATGAATCATGGAAAGCGGAGCGGAGCGGAGGACTCTCTTCCCTTCCTTCCTTCGTGCTGGGGCTCAAGCGGCCGACGTGCCGTTGCGACAGCTGGGCGCGATCGGAAAACTGGCTGCTGGACGCAGGTGGGAGGTGCTCAGGAGGCTGAAACGGTGGTGCGCCCATGTCCCACAGAAAGAATGGCCTTGTCAGTCGCGTTGCAATGGCTCCAGGCGTTCATGCATTGGCTCTTCCGGAGTCGTCTGGGCTCAGAGTGATTGGTTGCTCTTTGCGTCCACCACCACCTGCTGTAGCATTCGGGGACACCGCATCATGCCTCTTGAGTCAGGAAAGGTGCAGTCTTTGATCGCTAAGGTTCCAGAAGGCAAGTGGCTGAAGTTGTCGAGCAGTGCCATCGAAGAGTGGCTCCACTTCGTTGCGGACGCAAACGAGCCAATCAGCCACGACGAGGTGTTTTATGCCAGCGTCGCCCGAGTGATGTCCGAACAGATGGGCTCAGCAGCGCCGTCGGACTTCGCGGACCCACAGATGCGCACTTTCATCATCGAAGGTATCCGCGCAAACACCACGCCGTTCCAAGACGACCCTGAGGGATCGGAGTGGAAAGATGTGCGGCTCACCCCTGCGCACATCACGGCTGCTCTTAAAGTGCAAGCTCGGGCAGCAGGGTCTCAGAGCAACGGCCCGGCTGGCAGCGTTGAGCGTGGCACCGGGACCTCGCCAGAGCACCTGGCGAAGGCGATCGAGGCGCTTGCAAAGGCAACGCAAGAGCGAGACCAGCCCAAGAAGGAATACTTGTCTTTCAACTTGAAACAGCGCCTGGACGAGCTCGGTCTCGGGAATCTCCCAAAAGATATGATGCCCTCGGAGGAGGCTATGATTCGGTTGGAGAAAGCCAGCAAGGTCGCACGGGACCAGGGCCGCCTTTATATTGGGTCGGCAGAGGGAGAGGACCTCCAAGTCTCCTTTCGCCCGCCGTGGTCGCGGACACCCAAGATCGACGTGACCGTCGGCGACGGCAGCTTCGAGGAGAAGCTGCGCAGCGCGGTAGAGGCGAAGAAAACGAGGAGCTTGGAGGACAGGACCACTTTTGTGGGATTCGCCACGTTCTATGGACATATCCTGGACTGGGGCGTGAAGATGGTCCTCACGAAGGCCATCACCTCCACGCAGTTGCTCGCGTACCAGATCGTACTCACCCGGGTGGCAGAAGAATGCGGCGGCTTCAGGGTGTGCACACACTACGATCTCTTGCTCAGACAGAAGCTCGCCCGGGAGCTGGAAAGGGACGAGCGGTCGCAGATAGAGACGCTCCTGTGCACTCTGGACCGCGACGTGCTGGCGGACGCGAAGAACAGCGCTGAAAAGCGCGTGAAAGAGACTGCGAAGGCGGCCACGAAGACGGGCCAGGCCTCTGGCTCCCAGCCGTCGCGGCCGGCACCCGCTTCCAGCAAGGGAGGCGGCAAGGGACCCTCCAAGGGAGGCAAGCTGCCCGCCCAGCACCCCAAGGGGCGCCAGGTCCACTCTCCTGTGCGTTCGCGCAGCCCCAAGGGGAACGGTGACTGGTATGCCAAGAAGTGGGACAACACCAAGAAGGGCGACAAGAAGTGGTGAGCTGGTTCGCAAAGCGCCAGCGATGCGTCTGGGGATCATCCAGCGGCTCCTCCCCTCGCGCAAGAGACTTGCGAAGATAGTCTCGACGGGTCCGTCGGTTTTGCCACGGATCTGCATGAATTACAAGCTGAAGTGAACAGCTTGTTGCAAGATGTACATAGACTTGCTAACATGTCGCCTGTAAGCCATTCCAAGTGGGCGTTTGCCCTGCCTCCTTGCTTTGGCGTCTTCCGTGTACCTGCCACCGCGCACAGCTCAGTTCTTCATGAAAGTGGGGACAGGAGCTCTTTACACAGCTTCCGGGCGTCTGCCTGAGCTTTCTGGCGCGAACGCAAGCGAGTGACAGATTTTGAATGGCAGCGGGAGTTCAGAACACTCCCAGCACACGTGCAAGCCGTTCTAGGTCCGGACAAAAACTTGCTTTTGCTGGCAGAGATGCTGGAGGCATCGAATAGCCCAGACGCTCAATTAGTTAAACATTTAAGGCGTGGTTTCAAGCTCGTTGGGGAGATCCCCCCGAGCGGCACGCTCCCCGCATGCTCACCTGTTCCGCCCCTGTCGTTAGAGGAACTCTGGCGACGCGCCCCTGCGAACAACGCAGCGCTGATTTTGAGAGCGGCTTCTTCTACCCTGTCGGATGAAGAAGCGGCAGCAGCACTGCGGGCGCAGACGGCAGCCGAGGTGGTGGCAGGTAAAGCTAGATGGACGCCGTTGTCGGCGACACTCAGCGACGCGGCGTGTTCTCCACGTTTCGGAGTGGACGAGGGGTGGAAGTTTAAAGGTTCATCTTTTGTGCGCGCTGTCCGCGCCATTGATGATTTTCACGCTTCCAAGGTGAACGAAGCCACGCAAGTCGAGGAGCGGGTGCGTCACGAGCACCTCGACGCACTAGTAGCAATTGGCCAAGGCATCTGGAAAGCAAGTGGGCCAGATAGAGGCCCAGCAACACTTCGTCTTCGCAAGGATGACGTTGTAGGCGCATACAAGACTTTGCCGATTTGCGCGGATGACCTGCCTTGCGCTGTGGCCGTTACAGAGGACACGGCGCGAACAGGCTTCGCGTTGCAGCTCTTTTCTTGCCCGTTTGGGGCTGTTGCAAGCGCGCATGCATGGCACCGCGTCGGTGCTGCGCTCCAACACGTGCTTGTAGAGCTGTTCCGCATTTTATACCCGCGTTTTGTCGATGATTTCTTCGGCGTCGATCGCGCGACGCCGGGAGATACTGCCCTCACAGGACCGAGTGGTGCTGCATTTCTTGCGCGCGAAGTCGTGCAAGAATTGTTGGGTTGGCAGCTGGACGACGCGAAAGCTGTCACCGACGCTTCTGTAGCCGTAATTCTCGGCATCCAGGTTGCCCTGGATGATGCCCGGGAGCTTTTCGTCTTTAGCATTCCCGAGGCAAAGCGCGTGAAGTGGATTGCTGAGATCGATAAGATTCTCGAATTGGGCATGCTGTCGCCGGCGCTGGCCCGGAAGCTAGCAGGGAAACTGAGTTGGGGAGCAACGATGGTGTTTGGCAGGAGCGCAAGAGTGTATCTTGCAGCTTTGTTCCTCCACTCGGCCCGTCGTCTCTCCAAACTCTCTCTGCGCCTGCGCCGGGCTTTCCACTGGTGGCTTCGCTTTTTGCAATCCAACCCTCGCCGCGAGATACCCTACCTGCCAGCTGCGCGGCCCCGGTTGGTCATTTATACCGACGCAGCGGGGTGCGGAGCACTCGCGTGGGTTCTCGCGCAGGGCAACCAAACGCAGTTCGCCCGAGCGTGGGTCCCGCGATGGCTTCGCGACAGAGTGAAGCCGCGCCGGCAGCAAATCGGCACGTGGGAGCTCATTGCTGCGGTGTGTGGCCTTTGGCACGCGTACACCTTTCTGGAGCCAGGGTTGGAGATTTTGTTATTCGTGGATTCCAACCCAGCGCTCGGAGCATTGCTCAAAGGGACGTCCAGGCAGATCGATTGGAATGCTTTAGTGACGTCCATTTGGTTCGCGGCAGCAGACAGGGGCGACGTCTTGTGCCCCTTCCGTGTGCCGTCTGCTCAGAACCTTGCAGACGCCCCGTCCAGAGCCCATGAAGAGCCAGACAAACTGCGCACTCTGCTCGAGCAAGGGTTCGAGGAGGTGCACTGGCGCTGGCCGGAAGCAAGCGTTTGGGACGAGCTCTGGTGAGGACAGACGCGAGCGCAGGAGGGAAAAAGTTGCACGCAACAGTTGACCGTCGTCGCCGCGGCCACCTGCCTGTCGCAGCCTGCCCCCTCATTCCGTAGCCGGTTGGGCACAAGCGTTTCTTGATGGCCTTCCAGTTTATCGATGCTTCCCGGCGGCGCCATCTGGAGGCCGCCCGGGGCGCGCAGGTGCCGCAGCAGACTCCTGTGCCAACAGAGCTGAAGGCATGGTTCCAGAGTGTGCTGGCCCGGACGCCAGCTTCGTGCCATCCGGCATCGCCTGACGCAGTCTTGCAGGCGCTGGCCGATTCTGGCGCTGTTCATGGCGGCGACCTCCAAGGCCTTTCAGCAGCAGAGTTGCGAGAAGTGTGGCCACCTCTCAGAACGCTGTCCGATGACTTCCTGCGTTCCGTGTCGTGGCAGACGGGCGCGCGCGGCTCAAGCGCCGTCGTGCCTAAGTTGAAAAGACACAAGCCATAACGTTTTTGTGAGCAAGAACTGCCTCCCGGGAGGCCGGCGGCCAGGGCGGCGGCCGACGAGCTTTCTGCAGCAGTGGAAGTTTTGGTGCAAGCCAGAGCTCAGAGATGTGCGCCTCCCGCTGATGTCCTGGCGCAATCAATTTCTGTCATTTGCAGAGCGCCAGCTCGGGGACTGCATGACGGCGCCGCGGCCTCATCTCTGCCATCGGCGAGAGCGCGGTGGCTGGCGCAAATTCCGGCGGAGCGTCGTGATGATGTGCTCCGCGGCCGCTTGCTGCTCCAGGAAATGGAAAACTGGCGACAGAGTGGACAAGGCTACGCATCAGCTGTGCGATTGTGGGGCAGGCTGGCAGCGGCAACTGGCGTACCAGAGTGGCCGCCTGATCAGGTGGTGCTCGCAGCGCTTGTATTTGCAGTCCCACGGGCGTCCACGCTGTCCCGGTACTGTTCTCATTTGCGGTCCACGCTCAGGCTTATACAGGCGCCTTTGGGGTCGCTGGCTGACACGAGTATGCTAGTCAAAGGCGCCCAGAAGAGCTGCACTTCTGCGCCGCGCCTCAAGGCCACTGCGTCTGCGAGGCAGACCCGCGAACTCGCGGGCTACGCCCGGGACGTGTTGCAAGACGCGGAGCTCGCAGACAGTTGGGTCGTGGCCAGACATTTCACATTGAGGTATGGCTGTGAAGTACTTAAACTAGGTGCCGACCCGTCGCACTCTGAAGTGCGGTGCCACGTCCGTGACAATGTGTCTGAGGTTACCGTCGTTTTGCACAGAAGGAAATGCAAGACAAATCTGTGCATGTGGTGCGGCAGTGCATTTGCAAGTCCGCATCGCCAGACTTGTGCGGGGTCTGCGTCTTGCGTCGACGTTGCGGCCAGGGAGCAGTATTTCCAATCCTCCAGTACGACAGGGCTTTAGCAGCATTGAAAACTGCAGCTCTAGCACTTGGTTTCCCGAGAGGAGCAGAATGGGGCACCCGCTGCTTCCGCCGCGGTTGGGCCAATGACGCCCTGCGCCATGGGGGAGTGCCAGCCTTGTTTTATTCAGGCGGCTGGCGTGGCTTAGCTGCGTTCGGCTACGCCGCGGCGCAGACGAAGGGGGAAGTTCTGGCTGCTAAGTGGGCAGCAGAGTTTTCCGATTCGTCAGACGATGGATCAGGCGTAGAGAGTTGAAAAACGACAGCAATATACTATCTGGCTGGCGCTATTCCGAGCGAGCCCTGCTTGTCCCAAGTCCAGGAGGTCCGGGATTTAAAAACGGAGCGATGCTCCAGAACTCACGCGGGGATCCGGGCCCGAGTCGCCTACATTGGGAGTGTTATGGACAGGGCGAGCCGAGCCCTGACCATTGGGGCGCTTCTCTCGGGCTCTCACTCGCCTGTCGCGCCGGCAGCGTCCAGATTCCTGGCCCACTGCAGGCGCGCCCACTCCACCAGAAGGCGGGCAAATAGATTTTCATACCCCCTAAACCAAAGGTTTCGATGGGGAGGAAAATCTAAAGCCCCGCCTGATGTAAACCGGTTGGTGGATTCATCAGTTGATGGCTTTAACCGTGTACGTAAACTCGTGGGCAGTCACGGCTTGGGCTCCCGACGGAGCAGCGGATTTCTTCCAAGGCCTGGTTGGCTCCAACTCGGAGCAGCGGTGGTCTTCGACAACTCCGGAGGCCGATCGGGGCACCGCCCGGCTCGGGGGCGGGATAGCAAGTTCCCGGCACCACGGCCGCCGCGGAGCAAGCGCCCTGCGCGGTGCACTCGCTCCACCGGGGGGTCTTTGCAAGCCTCCAGTGGTCCACATAGTGGGCCAGGTGCTGTTCGCAGCGCCCGTGGTGTTGTTTGTCATCGCCTTCGTCGTTGCCCGCCCGCCCGCCCTTATGGCTTGGTGTGGCTTCTGGGGAGTGTGGGGCCGGCGCGTGGCGGGGCGCTTCTCTCGGGGCTCTCACTCGCCTGTCGCGCCGGCAGCGTCCATATTCCTGGCCCACTGCAGGCGCGCCCACTCCACCAGAAGGCGGGCAAATAGATTTTCTTTTGGCTTCCGCGCCCAATGCATGCGAAGACGCCCTCTCGTCTTCGTCACCGCTCGATTCCGAGTGTTCGGTGAGCCACTGCGCAGCTGCAAATTGCCCTCGAGATTGGGCAGTGGCATAGCCGAAAGCGGCCACGCCCTTCCACCCTCCAGACCAGAAGAGGGCTGACAAACCACCTGCCTGGAGAGCGTCGTTGGCGAAACCCCGCCGGAACGCATGCGTGCCCCAGTGCTCACTCTGGGGCAAAGCTATAGCGGCAGCACCTGCTTTCAGAAATCCCAGAGCTTCCGCATATGCGATGTGTGCGAAAGGCAGAGGATTACCATGCGCAGCTTCGCGCAGGCCACACACGCCACAAAGATCACTTCGCGTGTCCCCGCATAAACACTTGCGAACTACCTCGACAGGCGCGCTGTAGCATTTTCTGCGGGTGAACGTGACAACTGCCTCTGTGCCTCCGCCGTCGAACCGGAAAAGTGCTGAAGGCGAGCCCAAAGGAAGCACTTCCGAAGCGTACCGCAGACAAAAGTGCCGAGCCACCACGTATGACAGGGCCAAGTCACGACGATTGGCGTCAGTTGCCCACTGTGCCAAATCCCGCGTTTGCGCCTTGGATGCCCATATACGTGGGCGCACTCGACTGGCCGCTGCCTTCTGAGCGCCTCTCACTAACCGTGTTGTATCGCTCAATTCCCCAGCAGGAACACGCAGAAGGGCCAACACCGACCGGATATGAGAGAAATAACGTCCCAGAGAGGCACTGCTGCGGAAGAAAACACAGAAAGCTGACACGGAAGAGTGCGACGGCGGCCACGGCGGTTGACGCGCCAGGGCCGCGGCCTGACCCCACAGATGAACCGCACTCGCATATTGCGACGCGCTGCGCTTCCAACCAGAGAATTTCAGCCACGTAGCTTGCAACTCGAACGAATCCACGCTTGCATCGTCCTTCCGAGCTCTTTTTGCAACAGCCCGTGGGCCTAACTCGAGCACTCCGAACGGTTGGTCGGGCAATTTGGCCATGTCCCGGAGAGCGTTGGCGAGCACGTCCGGCGCCAGAGCCAGTCGTTGCTGTCTGGCCTGCGCGACAAGCGCCAGTGCGGCCATGCCTCGGTTCCCGCGCTGCGCCCCAGACTGCGCCGCAAAAGGGGAGGGCGCTTGCGCGGGGAAGGGCTTCTGAGCTGCCGCGGCAACCTCGGCATCCTCGGTCTGACCGCCGACTGGCGATGGCACTGTCTGCGCCAACCCACGCTGAGCAAGAGACGAGTAATTGTCGCATAAACGTAATAACCTGGAAAGGAATTCAGGCGTACACGTTGCCAGCGGCTTCCAAATGATACGGGCGCTGTCTGGGTGCAATCCTGAAAAATCCAGGGGGTCCTCAGCCCCAGCACGAGCCAGTCCAGAACGCAAGTCTTCCAATCCAACTCCCGGGGCATGCGTGCCCGCGGCTTGTCGGATTAAGTCTGGCAGAGCGCCACGGAGGCCAAGCGGGGGCGCGGCTTCGGCCTGGCCACCTCCTGGCCCATCACTGGCGGCGTTGCTGGCTGCTGCTATGGCTTGGGCGCGGCTTTTGCCAATGAACTGAAGCATTTGGGCCTTGGGGCTACGGAAATCCCTTGGCAGCAGGCAGAAGCGCGACAAGCGCAACAAACGCCACACTCGATGACTGACGATGCGGGCGATGCATTTTCCGGCCGCAGGCCGCAAGGCAGTCATTGGGGCCACGGTGCGTCTGATGGCATGCTCCACGGAACATTGGTGAAACCTGCTCGCTGCATCGCCTCCAGCGAAGCATATTTTTCTTTCGGTCTTGTTGGCGCATCTGCGAGATTCAACTGGCTAGGAACGTAGAAACTCGACAGCAGCGTGCCTGTCCTGGCTACGCGGAGCCAGAGGTCACCGATCAGCGCGTTCCAGTCTGCTTGCCTGGACGAACCGCGGACCAGCGTCCCCAACGCAGTTTTGTTGTCCACGAAAAGAAGCACATCGAAGTCCCCGAGGCCTTGCCCCAGAAGCCATTGCAGCGCGCAGATTGCTGCAAGCAGCTCCCACGTAGCAATTTGTGTTTTCCTGAAGCACGCCCAGCGCCACACAGCTTTAGGCACCTGGGAAGCCGCCCAAAACCGCGCATTAGGCAGACAGATGGCCCACGCCACGTTGCCATGCCCTGTTGCGTCGGAATAAACGATGCACCGAGTCCTAGCGAGGGGACTGGCGCAGGGAACGATTCGCTGGGGCACGCACTCCAGAAAGCAGAGCCACCAGCGCAGCGCGCGCTCCACGCGGCCAGACAAAGACGAACTGACTCAGCGATCTTCGCCGGAGGGATGGCCACAATAACGCATCCGGCGTCCTTGTCAATTGCGCAGTCGACGCCAAGAACTGGCGCAGCGTCCGCCTGCGCAACTCTTTTCTCGCTGTCCAACTCCCAGCCGAGCAGATCGGTGACAACGGCACGCGCGACGTCAGATGCGCCGGCTGGTGTTGCCAGGTGCGGCGCTCCGTGCAGCACGCGATCTGCGCCGAACAAATCGTCGACAAAACGCAAGAAAACGACGAAAAACAGCTCAGCCAAAATGGCGCGAACGGCTGCGCCGAACCGCTCCCAGCTGTACACTGACGCCGTTGCCCCAAATGGGCATGCAAGGAGCTGGAGAGCCTGGCCGCGACTGGCCGCAGATCCCCACGTCACAATTGCAAACTGCAAGTGAGAGCTGGCGAGGGGCAGCGTCTTAGACGCGTTTACAAAATCCTCCTTGCGCAACGCGGCTCCACCAGCGTTGGCCAGCATGACCTTGCAAAGAACAGCCAAAAACCTGTCCAGCGTGTCGTGCTGGGCAACCTCGCACGGCGATGCTGCCAAGTTCACCTTGGACGCTGTGAAGTCATCTATGCAACGCACTTTGCGCTCCCATTTGCCAAATTTCATTATCCAGCCTTCGTCGGCCGGAAAACGAGCACTGAGAACGCAACTGTCGTCCAGAGCGCGCCAGCGAGCGTGGCCCTCGGCAACCTCGCGCTCGCACTTCATTTCAAAAACTTGGCGAACGGAGGCTGTCAGGCCATCTGGGCGCCCGACGCGCCGGAGCGTATCGCGATTGATCTCGCTGGCCTGCTCGCGCAGACTAGACGCAGATTCCAAGCAATCTCCAAAAGAGCTGCTTGGCAAAACCCCGCTTCGCGGGAGTGCGCCTATCAAAGGAAAACCTCGCTTGAGATCATCCACGAGAGCCTGGTCGGGCCATTCTAGCGCCTGGAGCATTTCGGACAGCACAAGCAGATTTTTCTTCGGACCCAATGCACAACGCACGTGCTCAGGCAGCAGCGCCCATTCACGCGCCCAAAGTGGGTCCAGCACGCGCTTGCGCTCACGCCAATGCTGCAGACTATCGTAGCGGGCCTGCGCTAAACGGGGCGGGTCGAGAGAAAGTTCTCCGTCGAGCCACTTCTGGAGCTGGAAAGGCAAAACTGGCGAGTCTTCGCCGGGAGGAAGGTCCAATGCCCACTCTAGATGCTGCAGGGGATTTAAAGCCTCCACGCCCGGAGCAGAGAGGAAATTATGCACAAGCTCCCGGATCCGGGACAGGCCAGGAAAGGCCGGGAATTCAAGCTTAAATCCAGGCTCGACCCGCCGCTGGGGGGAGCGGGGCACGCTGGCAGCGCCGCTTAAACTACGGCAAGCATGCGATGCTACATCGCTCGATTCCGCATCAAAACGGCGGGAATCGTCGCTGGAGCCTGAGCTGCAGCTCCGGCTCTGGCTTCACTTCTTCTTCGACCAAGCGTTCTGGTGCCAGCTGTCCTGCTTCCAGCTCGAGCTCTGCCAGCCGCTGTCCCGGGGGCTGCGCGAGCGCGGCGGCGCCTTTGGTGAAAGAGACCTCGGGGCCTTGCCGCCGCCGCTGCCCTTGGCCGCACCAGAACCCCTCGCAGAAGCTGCTTTCGCTGCTTCGGCCGCCCTGGTCGTGACCTTGTCTTTGGCCTTGCGGAGCCTGTCCATGTCGACTTTGGAGAATAAACGCTTCCACCCGGCATCGCCCTTCTCCAAAGCTTTGGCCATGGCGGTCCGGTTGAGCAGGTCGTACTGGTACGCCGTCCGGACGCCCCCATTCTCCTCGGACGTTTTGCTCAGGAGGCCCGTGTAACCCAGGATGTCCACGGGCGTCGCAACCTTCATGAGGATCAGTTTAGTACCCCAGTCCATCAGGTGCGACTGGAAGGACGCGTACCCAGGATACTCCAGCTCCCCGCTGGCCTTGGCGCGCTTGAAATCCACCATCTGGCGGTGCCGCTCAGCAACGCTGCCTTCGCCAACGGGGGCATCAATGCGCGGCATCTTCGACCAAGCGGGGCGGAAATGCTTCTGGAGATCCTCTCCATCAGCGCTCCCCACGTATGGGCGGCCCTTATCTTTGGCCACGCGGCCCCTTTCCTCGAAGGTAGCGAGGCCTTCCTCAGATGGCAGGAGGTCTTCAGGGAAATTCTCCATGCTCAGCTCTGCGACGCGGTCCGACAACTTGAACGAAAGAGCCTTCACTGAGCGCTTGTGCGTTGCAGCCTGGGCTTCGAGATACTCAGCCATTGTCTTGGCCAGGGTGTTTTCAGCAGTCGGAGGTGGAGGCACGGACGTGGCACATTTCCCCTGGACGCGGAGAGCAAAGGCCACTTGGGCGGGCTGCACCTTCCAGGCACGAAACTCAGCGCTCTCGCCCTCTTTGTCATAAGGCTTCTTCCCGTTTTTGTGAATCATAAATTTATTTCTGCAGCAGGAAAATCATGAGGCGCAGTACCCATTGTCTACACCTCTACGCCTCTTTGCTTGCACGCCTTGCTCACACGCCTCTGCCTGCGGGCGCGTGGCTCGCGCGCTTCTGCCTGCTTCGCGGGGGAAGCGGTTCCTTGGCAGTGAGGCGGAAGAGTTTCTGCGCGAAACGGCGGACGTATTGACGTGGCGGGGGCGGCAGCTCTGCGGCTTGCCGCCCCGGTGTTCCCTCCAAGTTGGTGCATCTGGGGCGTGCTTGCCGCCCTCAGTCGCATGCGGCCTGGGGGCTGGCACCCCACGCCTCGCCCGCGGCGCCTGGGGGCTGGGACCCCAGGTGTCCCTGGCTCCTCTGCGTCTCGCGGCGGCGTCTGGGAGCTGGAGTGTTTGCTGAAAGGGGCTGCGCCTACTGCTCCTCGTCAGGAGCTTTGTCTGTGCGCCCGTGCCCCTATGACGCCGTCTGCTGGCCTGGGTAGTGCACTCAGGTCGCAGGCGGGGATAGGGGGCGGCAGGGTCTTCTGTTTTTCCCGAAACAGCACCTCGCCATCAGCGCCGTGTCACGTTTGCTCTGGGCTTTCGCTGCTGGTTTCCGCTCTTTCCTGTGATTGCGCTCCGCCGCCAGGCCGGCTTGGCACGCCAGGTTAACGCTGCTGCTCCTCGTCGTCACATCGGCCTGTTGGCGCCTGGGGGCTGGGGCCCCAGGTCGCGCGTCCTTGGGGGCTGGGACCCCAGGCGCCGTTGCACGGCACCTCTTTGCACCGCGGGGGCTGAGACCCCGGGCGCTGCGCGCGCGCAAACTTGCAGGGCAAACCCTAACGTACCCAAGCGCCTGGGGGCTGGGACCCCAGGTGACTTATGTACACGCCGGGGGCTGGGACCCCGGCTGCGTGCCCACGTGGGCTTTGCGGGCAAGCCGGCCCAGGCGTTTGGGCCGCTTGCGCGACCAGTGCGTGCGCGAGCCGTCTGCAACGGCAAACCTGCCCATGCAATCGGGGGCTGGTACCCCGAGTGCCAGTTCAGCACACATGGGGGCTGGAAGCCCCTGGCAAACATGCCGCGGCAGGTGGCTGAGGCCGCCGGGGCAAGTGCCCAACGCCTGGGTGCTGGGATCCCTGGCGCCCGGGGTCCTGGGTTGAATGCTGGCGCCCCGGGGCTCAGTTCCACCACCCCGCCGCGATGGGGGCGCATTGTGCGTGGATAGCGCGCAGTGCTCAGGCAGTTTTCTGCAAACATGCGTTCGCGTGCCCTGGCGGGCACCGCGCGCGCCGGGAGGCACACCCGGGCTTCAGCGGGGCCTCTTGGCCAATCGCGCACCAACACGCCACAGTGGCAAATCTGCGCGATTTCGCGCGCAGCCAGATCACACGCAGATGGCGGGCCTCCTCCCCTGCCCCGTGCACGCACTGTGTGAAGGAGGTGGGTTCCCACGCGTGCCTTCGCACCTTCACTTGTGTCCGTCTCTCGTCCGCTGCGGGCGCCTCGGCTGCTTCACAGCGCCGGCCTTTGTTCGGGCACCTCCTGCCGTCGCTTGTTCGCGGGCCAAGATAGCTACACATTGGCGATCTACTTTGCCTTTTCCGTAGTGCGACGGCTCAAACTCAGCGCATTGTGGCTAGCATTGACGTGCCCTGTCTCCTTCCGCTGTCTTCCTGCGCCATGGCGTTTTGCGGCGCCGACATCACTGCGATGCTCGCGACGGCCCCGAACGGCTCTTTCAACGGAGCTGGTGCTGTGCAGATCCGCGAGTGGGTTGATTTCGTGCTGAGCGTGGACCCGAATCCCTCGTCCAAGCACGATTTGTTCTAGTGCGTGCCTGTGTCCCGCCTGTTGGCCGAGGCTGTTTGGAGCATCTCCCCGTCCGACTTCGAGGGCCCTCACATGCGTGACATGATCAAGGGCTCCATGGCCATCAATGACGTGCCTTACGCGTCAGAGCCAGATGAAAAATGGAAGACGTGGAAGGTGGTTCCAGCCCAGATTGCGTTCGCCCTGCGCGTGCAGGCGAGGTGCGCTCAGGCAGCCCTGCCAGCTCCCACCGCCACGTTCCAGCCTGCCACGGAATCCATGACCGGGATGGCCGCCGTGAAGCAATTTGCTGAACTGCAAAGCCAAGCGCTGCAGAAAGGCAAGCCGAAAGGCTTCAGCTTCAAGCTGCAGGACAGGCTGGAAACCGGCATGCAAGATTTCGCCAGGGGCACCCTCCCATCAGAGGAAGTGCTGGCCAAGTTCGAGGCTTCAGGCAAGATTGCCCACGACAAAGGCCGCCACTGGGTCGGTCCGCAGAGGGCGAGGACTTGCGCGAGCACCACCGCCCGCAGTGGAGCCGCACGCCAGTCGTGGATGCCATCATCGGCGACGGGTCCTACGAGGACAGGGTGAAGCAGTCTGCTGCCGCAAAGCGGTCTGGTGCATGGGTGGACAAGATTGACTACATCAGTTTCGCGACGTTCATGGGGCACCTGAACGAGTGGGGTTTCAAGCTGATCCTCACCAAGGCGTGCAAGATGTCAGATTTCTTTGCCTACTCGAACAACATCATCCGCATTGCCGAAGACCTCGGCGGCGTCAGGACAGCGTTCCAGCACGACATCCTTCAGCGGAAGGCCATGGCGCAGGCCCTCGAGAGAAACGAAAAAGACCTGACATTGATTTCACAGAAATCAACAGGAGCATCCTGAAGGACGCCAGAGACAAGGTGGAGAGGCGCTTCGCCGAGACCGCCAGGGCTGGCAGAGCGCAGAAGGGCTCGCACAAAGGATTTCCCAAGGGTGGTCCTGACGTCCGAGGCGCGGGGCCCTCCAGCGCGAGCTCCGGCGGCAAGGGCGCGAAGAACGACAAGGGCGGCGATGACAGGCGCCCGCGGTCGCCCGAGAGGCGCCCAAGGGCAGCACGAGCAAGGGCCACCCCCGCTCCAGGAGTCCGCGCGCCACCGCCCACGGCAGCAGCTGGGAGAAGCGTTGGTGGAAGTGAGTGGGTTCGGGGCCACCCGACGAAGACGGCAGCTCGGCGGGCGAGGACGACAGCCCCTCGCCCTCGCCAGGCAGCCCTGGTTGCGCAGCGGTTCCTTTTAAAACTGGTCTCGAGGAGATTGGTGCCACTGTGCGTGATTTTCTAGCTCGCGATGATGTTTATCGCCTGGGTCCATGGGACCACTTGCAGTGGGCCAGTGCTTTGCCCGTTTGCGCTGCAGCCCCCCGCCTGCCGCAGTTTTTAGAGGCAGGGTGCGAGCGCATCGCTGAGATGTCTAAGTCTGAGTTGCAGCACGCTCGCGCGGAAGCATTGGAGTTTTGGGCTGAGAGAAAGCGAGTGACGGAGCCAGCCTGGCAGCGTGCCTACGCGCAGCTTCCAGCTCACTGCCAAGCAGTGTTGGGGCCCCGGAAAAATCTTCTCCTCCTAGGCGAGATGCTTCACTCCATCGAGTGGCCGGATTCGGCATTGGTGCAACATTTGCAGCACGGCTTCCCTTTAGTAGGCCTGTTGCCCTCTAGTGGGGTTCGCGCCCAAACTGTTGGCGCAGCCCTGTCTGTGACAAAAGAATCCTTGCTTGCGGGCGCGCGGGAGCAGAACTGCACCATGCTGCGCCGAGCGTCGGCGCCTTTTAAGGTTGATGCAACAGTGGCCGCTGGGTTTGCTGCTGCCTGCGATCGTGAGATCGGCGAAGGCAAAGCGCGAATTCGGCACTTGAATATCGATCGTTGCATCGTGACACCGCGTTTCCCAGTCACACAGGGCTGGAAAAACACTAGCGCTGGCAGAGTTCCGAAGGTCAGGTGCGTGGACGACTTTTCGGCTTCTGGCGTTAATGGCGCCACAGGGGTGTCCGAAAGGATGCTCCCTGAAACCTTAGATTCTTTAGTGGCTTCAATTTGGAAGCTTCCGCCCCGCGTGCCGCTCCGCATTCGCTGGCGCAAAGACGACTTCGTGCAGGCATTTAAAACGCTACCCATTTGCAGTTCGCATCTGCCTCTGGCAGTGGTGGCCTGGCCGGAAACACTGGCGAAAGACCAGTGTCTCCAGCTTCTTGCGATGCCGTTTGGCGCGTCGGCGTCTGTTTCCGGATGGGAGCGATTCGGGCTTGCAATTCAGGGCGTACTGATGCAGATTTTCCTAGTGCTGTACCTCCGCTTCGTCGATGACTTGTTTGCAGGCGACGTAGCCGATGAATCGACTGAGACAGCCGATCAGAGCTTGACCGGCCCGAATGGTACAGCGAACCTAGCCAGGCAGGTGATTTCAGACCTCCTCGGCTGGGAACTAGACGCCGCGAAGGCTGTCACGGAACAGCCTTCCGCGACGATTCTCGGAGTTGACGTTCATTTTGATGACGTCTCCCAGGAGATACATTTTCAAATCGGTTTGGAAAAACTCGAGTTGTGGAGTTCCCAAATCAGCGACGCACTGCTCACTGGTTTCCTGTCGCCAGCGCAAGCGCAGAAACTTGCATCGCGGCTCAGTTGGGGCGCGAGCGCTGTTTTTGGCAGGGGCGCCAGGGCGCCTTTGGCAGCTCTTTTTTACCACAGCACTGGCAGCACGAGTCGAATCGCAGGCAGAACCAGGCTCTCTTTCGCATGGTGGCATAAGTTTTTGCAATCGCCGCCCTCGCGGCGCGTGCCTGTGCATCCACGTGAGCGGCGCAGGTGCATTTTGTACACTGACGCCACGGGGGCTGGCAAAATGGCATGGGTGTTGCACGCGCCTTTTGCCAAAGTGTGGGCTTCCACAGATGTGCCGGAAAGCGCCCGCAGATGGGCGCACTGGCGGAAAAATCAGATTGGCACTCGGGAGCTAATGGCCGCGCCTTGCTCACACGCCTCTGCCTGCGGGCGCGTGGCTCGCGCGCTTCTGCCTGCTTCGCGGGGGAAGCGGTTCCTTGGCAGTGAGGCGGAAGAGTTTCTGCGCGAAACGGCGGACCGAGATGCAGGATCGTGTGAATAGTTTCAATGTTAGAGACCTCGACCCCTTTGGGCATTTAGACTGGGCCCTTGCGCTGCCGTCTTGCGACGAGCGCCCAGAGGTAGCGGAACCGGTCGCCTCGTGGCTCGACCAAGTTCTGGCGATAGACGGGCACTCTTTGGCAGAAGCCCGGTTTAAGAGCTTGCAGCACTGGCGCGAGCGCAAGCGAGTGCTGGACCCCATCTGGGCGTGCAAATTGGCAACGTTGCCAGCGCACGTTCGGGGCGTGCTGGGTCCGAAGAAAAATCTGCTTGTGTTTGGCGAGATGTTGCGTGCGATTAATTGGCCGGACGCTCGGCTGTTAGTTGACCTTCACAATGGTTTCCTTCTGCTAGGGGAGATCCCCCGGAGCGGAGTGCTACCGCGCAAACCTTTTAACACGTGCACTGAGACGGTGGCGAGCCTGCGTGCGCAGGCAACAGTTTTGAACGCTGGAGCCATTCGTCGCGCTCGGCGGCCGGCCGATCTGGAGCCGTCCGTGCGCCTGGTTTTTGAGGAAAAGTGCGAAAGGGAGGCGAGCGAGGGTCACGCGAGGTGGCGTCCTCTGCGCGACACTTGTATTTTAACGCCTCGCTTCCCGGCCGACGAGGGCTGGACGGCAGATAATTCGCGAAAGGTCCGCTGCGTAGATGACTTCACGTCGCCTGGTATTAATGCAGCCGTTTCAGTGGGCGAGGAGGTTCGTCACGACACTTTGGACCAGTTTGTGGCCGCGTTGTGCGTCGTGCTCCTGGCGGGAGGTGGCGGAGCCTCCGTTCGCAAGGAGGATTTCGCTCACGCTTTTAAGACGTTGCCACTGGCCAGTTCCCACCTGCAGTTTGCTGTGGTGGCTTGGGATTCGGCCGTGGCGCGGGACCAGTGCCTTCAGCTCCTGGCGCGCCCATTTGGGGCGGTGGCATCAGTGTACAATTGGGAGCGTTTTGCTGCTGCAGTGCGAGCAGTTCTTGCTCAGCTTTTCCATGTGGTGTTCCTACGCTACGTGGACGATTTGTTCGGATCGGACGTTCAATTGCCAGGCGCACCTTTCTTCGCAACCCCCGCTGGCGCCACAGAAGTGACGCGGGAGGTTGTGACCGGTCTGCTTGGCTGGGAGCTCGACGGCGCCAAGCGTGTGTCCGATGCTCCGTCGGCACAGGTTCTTGGTGTCAGCGTTGCGCTCGACCAGAAGGATGGCGCAGTGCGGCTCGGGATCTGCGCAGCGAGACTGGAGCGCTGGAAAAACGAGATTAAGCATTTTCTGTTGCGTGGAGCGCTGCAACCCGCCAGTGCTAAGAAGCTGGCCGGGCGCCTCAGCTGGGGTTCCAGCGCAGTTTTCGGCAAGGCAGCGCGTGTGCACCTAGCGCCTCTGTTTAGGCACGCTTCTGGCACATCAGCGCACCTGACCGGCTGGCTGCGCAGGTCTCTCCAATGGTGGCTGCGGTTTTTGGACGTCGTGCCCCGGCGCACGGTGCACGCCGCGATGCCGTCTGCGCGGCAGCGCTGTATAGCTTATTCCGATGCAACAGGCAATGGCAGCGTGGCGTGGGTGATTTGCCTCCCAGGTCGGCGTTGCTGGGCAAGCTCGACCGTGCCCGAGGCAGTTTGGCAGTGGGCGCGGTTCCGCAAGAACCAGGTTGCCACCTGGGAGCTTCTCGCAGCCATATGCGTTCTGCATTGGCTCCTCGAGCAGGATTTGGGCGAGCTGGAAGTCGCCCTCTTCGTGGACAACCAGACCGCCCTTGGCACTCTGCTCCGCGGGTCTTCCAGGCAGTCAGACTGGAATGACCTCGTCGGGGACCTTTGGCTACGGGTCGCCCGCGCTGGCATGCTGTTTTGCAGTTTTTACGTGCCGTCCCATTTGAACTTTGCGGACGCGCCGACTCGGCCCCTCGAGAAAGCCGCGGCGCTGGAGGCGCTGCAGGCCGCAGGGTTCACCTGTGTTCCGTGGTGCTCGCCGCCTGACGCCCCGTGGCCTCGGTGAGAGACGTAGTGTCCGAATGGAAAAGGGCCTGATCGTCCAATCGTCTGCGTCTGCATGGCCATCATGCGTTGGCTGCTCCCAGCGCTGAGGAGCTTGCCGTGCTCAGGTCCAGATTCGCGTCAGGATTGCGCATTTTGGAGCGGAGCGAGTCCTCGGCATCGTTCTCCTGCTACCGTTGCCAATTTGGGCGTTTAGGTGTCTCGGTCGCTTGATCGGCCATTTCCCGCGCTTGGTTGCGCTAGTTGCCGATTCTGTCGTTTTCCACGTTCGGGCGCCCTGGTGCCCAGGTTCCCCTTTGAGGCGAGACGTTTGGTGAGCCGGGGCTGATTCGGTTTAAAATTCTTCGTTAGTGGCCTGAGATAGGGCGATCGTCTGCTCCGATGCGCATTCCGTAGCCGGGTTGGCTTAGATGCTCAATTTGATTGCTGAGAGCCGCGCCCGGGCAGCAGCCGCCCACTCTCATGCCGAAGGTCGCCCTGGGCCGGGCCATGACTGTCCGAGTTTGCCACGCGCACTGGCCGATTTGATCCGGCAAGCTGCGAGCGTGCACCCCCCCTGGTCTATCATTGGACGTGCTGTGCAGCGAACTGGGTAATCTGGACGCTCGGGATCCTTTGGATTTCGCTGGTTTGGGCACGGAGGATTGTCAAATTGTCTGGGCGCCATTGGCGTGCTGCTCTCCCGCTTTTGTGGCGAGATTCCTGGAATTGCGCCGGAATGCGTGCAGCAGAGCAGAGCTGCAGACGACAGCTCCAAAGAGCCCTTCCAAGCCCGCTGCTATTGCTGTTACACCTTTCAGACCGCCGCCCCATCCCCAAACCCAGCTGGCAGAGCGGAGCAGATCCTCGACATCCACAGAAATAGGCATGGCTGCCTTAGCGTTGGTGGCTAGGGCTCGGAGGGAACACACACCCCTGCCTCCCGGCGTCCTTGCCGACGCGCTCCGCGACATGGCTCGATTGCCTGCTTATCCTTTTGGAGAGGTGGAAGCTGGCCCAAGGGCTGCTGCCAAGCGAGCCCGGACAGGCAGCGCCACGGCAGACGCTTTCGAAATCCAGGCTGCTTGGATCGAGTTCGCCGGATGGAGGCGCAGCGCAGCACAGTACGCCAGCGCAGTACAGCTGTGGGGCGAGGCTGCGGCGCTCGTTGGCGCACCGCCCTGGCCGCCCTCGCGCGCCGCTGTGGACGCCTTCTGCACTCTTTTTCGGAGCAGCGCGTCGCTGGGGCGCTATTGCTCGCACCTCCGCTCCGTGCTGGCGCTCCTCCGCGCCCCCGCAGGCGAGCTGGCGGACACAGCTCGGCTGGTGCGAGGAGCCGAGAAGGCGGCAGCCAGTCAGCTTCGTCCTCGAGTGTGGGCGTCGACAACGCAAACAAGGGCACTGATCAGTTGGACGTCTGGCGTGGGGCGGCGTGATCTGGCCTTGTCCTGGGCAGTGACAAGACATTTTTGTCTGCGGTACTCCGAGGCGTTATCTCTGGGGTCGGCTATGGCGCCATTCCGCTTTGCACGAAATGGCACTGAGTGCGTTCTGACTTTCATGCGCAGGAAATGCTATAAAACCCCAGTGGATGAAACAAGGAAGTGTCTGTGTGAAGACGGGGTCCACGCTTTGTGCGGCGTCTGCGCGTTGGCAGAAGCAGTGAAGTCGGCCCCAGCACCATTTGCACACATCCGGTATGCAGAGGCGCTGGGCTTCCTCAAAGCTGGCGCCGTGACGCTCGGCTTCCCCCAGGCGCAGCATTGGGGAACGCACGCGTTCCGGCGAGGATTTGGAGATGATGCGCTACGGTCTGGTGGGCCTTCGGCTTTATTCTGGTCTGGGGGCTGGAGAGGGGTGGCTGCGTTCGGCTACGCGACGGCCCAGTCCAGGGGCATGATCGCGGCCGCGCAGTGGTTGGCAGAGCACTCCGATTCGAGTGGCGAGGAGGACTGCTAGCACGCTCGGATGCACTGGGCGCTTGAAAAAGAAATTGTACCTTCCGAGCGCGTCTGCGCGTATCTTGACACCTGCTCGGTGTTTCCGCCATATGTGGCCCGCCCTGGATGCATTGGGCCCCTTGGCGAATTCCAGTGTGAGCCAGCCTGGCGGCGCCAATTTTCCGTTCGCCCATAGACGGCGCGGGAATGCCGCCGAATGTCTGCCAGTACGGCCGGACCGAAGAGATTTTCATAGCCCGCAAACCGCGCAGCGGTTTGCGGGGCAGGAAAATCTCAGGGCAGGCCCTTGTGGGCTTCTTGGCTTTCGCCCCTCTCCGCTTCTCCGCTGTGGCAGGGGAATTCTTATGGCCTGGTTGCTGCTGGACGGCAGGCGGTCGTTCTCCTCCAACCTCGCTGCTCGGTTGCTCGGCTGAGTTGGTGGTTATCCGCCGGTGCCTTGGCGCTCTGGGCGGTGGCGGTGCTGTCGCTATTCCCTTCGCTGGTTGGCAAGGTTGGTTGATCCTGGCCGCCATCTGTGCAGCGGCGCCGCCAAGGGACAAACCGCGGCCACTGCTGGCTGCTCTGCTGCGCACGGCTCGAAGGCGAGGTGCCGGCACCGTTTCGTAACCCACCCACTGCCACCCTTGTCTGGTGCTCTTTCGCGGCGGCGTTCCTGTCAGGCTGGCCCCTTGGCGAATTCCAGTGTGAGCCAGCCTGGCGGCGCCAATTTTCCGTTCGCCCATAGACGGCGCGGGAATGCCGCCCAATGTCTGCCAGCACGGCCGGACCGAAGAGATTTTCTTACCCCCTAAAGGTTCTTTCGTGGGGAGGAAAATCGGCGTTTCGGCTGTAGTTTCCCACGGTTGGTCGTTTGGTCCGTTTGGGGAGTTTCATGGTTTCCTCATGGCCTGGTTGGCTCCAGTAGGAGCGGCGGCGTTGGCGCGTGTCGTCGGGGTTTTGTGGTTTGCCGCCCGGCGCGGGGGCGGGGTAGCAAGTTCCCGGCGTCCTCGTCGCCGCGTTCGCCGTGGCTACGCAGGCGCGCTCCTCGCTGACTTGGTCTGTCCAGTGCGCGTGCCTCGTCTGTCCCTGCGGGGTGCGCCGCGGCTCTCTGCCGGGCTGGGGCTCTGGGCCCCGGCAGCGACAGGGTCTCTCATTCGCCACGTCTGCGGTTCTCGTCATCCCGTTCGCTCTGTGCAGTGCTTCCCGCCGGGTCCAGTGCAACAATGGCCAGGGTAACCCAGTCGTTCACCGCTAGCCCGCCGTGGTTGCTCTGTGTGAGCGCTCAAGCTCACTTCTGCGCTCTCTGTCGCGGTCTTGCGCGCGATGCACCGCATGCCCGTCGGCGACGGTCGGCCAGGTGGGCTTCCCCGTCGGGTCTGTTACGGCGCGGCTGGCGGGAGGGGCACATTGCATTGCATGCCCAGCTGGGTCCGCCACGGTCCGGCCAGCTGGGCCTCCCCGTCGGGTCCGCTACGGTCCGGCTGGCGGGGAGTGGTCCCGCGTTGCATTGCAATGCCCAGCTGGGTCCGCTACGGTCCGGCCAGCTGGGCCTCCCCGTCGGGTCCGCTACGGTCCGGCCGGCGGGGAGGGGTCCCACGTTGCATTGCAATGCCCAGCTGGGTCCGCTACGGTCCGGCCAGCTGGGCCTCCCCGTCGGGTCCGCTACGGTCCGGCCGGCGGGGAGAGGTTCGGGTATTGCATGCCCAGCTGGGTCCGCTACGGTCCGGCCAGCTGGGCGTCCCGTCGGGTCTGCTACAGTCCGGCTGGCGGGAGGGGTTCCCGAATTGCATGCCCAGCTGGGTCCGCCACGGTCTGGCCAGCTGGGCTTCCCCGTCGGGTCCGTTTCGGTCCGGCCGGCGGGGGGGGGCTCCCACATTGCATGCGCAGCTGGGTCCGTTACGGCGCGGCCAGCTGGGCTTCCCCGTCGGGTCCGCCAGGGTCCAGCCAGCGGCATGGCAGTACCCAGCTGTGTCCGCTTTGGATCCCCTTACGGTCGGGCAGGCAGGGAGAGGCTCTCACATTGCAGGCTTACCGGGGTCCGCTGCGTCTCCCAGCGGGGCTTCCTGGTCGGGTCCGTTGCTGTCCGGCACAGGACGTGCATGGGCAGCGGCCCCTGCTAGCGGGTCGTTGCTGGCCAGGTGGCGCCCCGTGGTGCTCCCCAGAGGCGCGTTTTTGTCGCAGCCCGCGCTTTTTGCCCCACGTGGCAAGGTGCCCCAGGGTCGCATTCACAGCGTTTCCGCTAGTTTCTGGCCTGGGTACGCCTCTTCGGTTCTGGGTCTGGCGCGAAGGCTTCAGGCATCTGCGAACGCAAATTTGCGATTTGCAATTCCAGCGTTGCCGACGCTCCAGATTTCGTTCAGGGCGCCGTTTTGTTGCACTCGCGCGCCCAGCTCCATACTTGAGTGATTTGGCAGTTTCTGACCTGCCTGGGAGAGGTTGCACTTGTGTGCGACTCTCTGTGCGCGAGGACCGCGCGAGCCAGAAAGACGGGCTACGGACACTCTGGGCACTCGTGGTCGGATGTGCGCAGGCGGCAGAAGCTAGTCCTTGATGGGGGGGCATTGGCTAACCCCCCACCTGCACACAACGGGGGCGGGAGTGCTTTGCACTTGTGCAACACTCCCGTTCTCGACCGACCCCGGGGGGCCTGCGTCCCAAATGGCGCGTCATTACAATATCCATGCTGACGCCCTTTCACCAGAGAACTCAGAATTAAATTCTGGTGTAGCTCGTGGAATTTGGGCTCGGGCAATTGGAAATTCGGTCCACTGCGGACGGATTTCTCAGGCGCAACTTTCGGGCAGTCCGAAAAATTTCAGGGCGACGACGTTCGTCCGCAAAAGCGTGGGATGAGCGGAAGCCCCCTCGCGCGCAGCCATCTTGGCCAAAACGGCCTCGGTACGCTTAAAATGGCTCCCTCCTCACTCTGGCCCGGCGGAGGGGGAGGAGCAGGGAGACCCATGTAGTTCCCCTGGCCGCAGAGCGGTCAACGGGGTTCGACTGGGATCGGCGTGGCACTGCTGTAGCTTGCATGGTTTCGCTTGAGGTGACCCGAGTGGCCCCCCTGGCCGCGATAAACGTCAAAGGGGGGTCGCCGGGATGTGCAGCGGCGAGAGCTGTGCGACTTTGCGTCCAGGGTCGGCGGAGCGGAGCGGAGGACTCTCTCACCTTCTCTCCTTCGTGCTGGGGCTCAAGCGGCCGACGTGCCGTTGTGACAGCTGGGCGCGATCGGAAAACTGGCTGCTGGACGCAGGTGGGAGTGCTCTTGGGGCACGAACGTAATGGGCGCCCATGTCCCACAGAGGGATGGGCGTGTCAGTCGCGATCCGTTGCCATAGGCTCCAGGCATTGTCGACGTTACCCCGTGTTTCCTACACACGTCCGCCTTGCTTGTGTCGAGTGTGCCCGAGAGGTCATGCCGCTCGAGTCAGCAGCCGTGCAGGCCTTGGTGGCCACCGTGCCCGAAGGCAAGTTCTTGGCCCTGTCCGGTGCCGATATGGAGAAGTGGATCCAGTTCGTCGCGGACGCAAACGAGCCCACGCGCCACCCAGAACTCTTCTACGGAAGTGTGGCGCGCCTCCTCGCGGAACACATGGGCTCGGCAGTCCCAGCGGATTATGCAGACGCGCAGATGCGCACATTTGTCATCGATGGTTTCCGCGCCGGGGCCAAGCCCTTCGAGGGAGATGGCGACGCGCAGTGGAAAGACGTCAAGATCACGCCAGCGCACGTGGCAGCTGCTTTGAAGGTGCAGAGTGCTGCCGCTGCTCTGGACAAGCGTGTCGCGGACGGGCGCCCCGCCAGTGGGCCACCAGCTGATGGCTTGGCCCAGGCCATCGAAGCCCTCGCAAAGGCAACAAAGGACAGAGAACAACCCAAGAAAGAATACTTGAGTTTCAATCTCAAGGACCGCCTTGGTGAGCTTGGTCTCAGTTGCTTGCCAAAGGATATGATCCCCTCAGAGGAGTCACTGCTTCGGTTGGAAAAGGCAAGTAAGGTTGCCCGAGAGCAGGGGAGGCTGTACATTGGCTCAGCAGAGGGCGAGGACCTGCAAACGTCGTTTCGGCCTTCGTGGTCCCGCACGCCGAAGATCGACGTCACTGTCGGCGATGGAACCTTCGAGGAGAAATTGCGGAGCGCAATGGAGGCAAAGAAAGTCAGGTCCATGGAAGATAAGACGGCTTACCTTGGGTTTGCGACGTTCTATGGCCACATCCTCGATTGGGGTGTCAAGATGGTCCTCACGAAGGTCATCACAGCCGCCCAGTTGCTCGCTTACCAGATGGTGCTCACTCGAGTTGCTGAGGAATACGGAGGTTTTCGTGTGTGCACGCACTACGACTTGCTGCTGAGGCAGAAACTTGCCCGCGCATTGGAGCGGGAAGAAAACGATCAGATCGAGAAGCTTCTGGGCGACTTGGACAGAGATGTGCTGGCCGACGCCAAGAACATCGCTGAGAAGCGTGTTTCAGAAGTTGCGAGGGCAGCTAATAAAGTGAGCCAGAGCTCAAGCTCGCAGCAGTCACAGGCAACACCAGGGAAGGGCACCGGCAAAGGCCCTGCCAAGAGCAAGGGGGCAACCCACCCCGCGAACGTCGGCCGCCAGGTGCGTTCCCCAGCGCGGAGGTCTCGCAGTCCGAAAGGAGGCCCCGCATCTAGCTGGAGCTCTCAGAAGTGGGACAACAAGAAGTGGGACAAGAAGTGGGGCACCAAGAAGTGAGAGGATTCCGGCTCAGGCCGCGAATCGTCCGAGGATCCCTCGGGCACATTTTTGAATGCGAGTGGATTTGCCACCGATTTTGACGAATTGCGAGCTGAAGTGAACAGTTTGCTGCAAGATGTACATAGACTTAGCTGCATGGCACCGAGCCATCACATAGATTGGGCGCGCGGTCTCCCTCCTAGTGCAGGTACTCTGCGCCTGCGCGGAAAGACGCAGTCGAGCGCTCTCTACGAGTGCGGGCCCAGGCGCGACCTGCATGATTTTCGCGCTTCTGCTTTAGCTTTCTGGCGCGAGCGCAAGCGTGTGACGGACGGGGAATGGCAATGGGAGTTTACCAAGCTCCCACAGCACGTGCAAGCTGTTCTAGGTCCGGATAAAAACTTGCGGTTGCTGGCAGAGATGCTGGAGGCATCTGGGCATTCTAACGCCGAATTAGTGGCAGATTTGGCAGCGGGTTTTAAGCTGACCGGGGTGATTCCTCCGAGCGGCACGCTGCCGACATGTGCACCTGACGCGCCTTTGCCTTTGGACTTGCTGTGGGCGCGCGCGCCCGCGACCAACGCGAAGTTGATTTTGAGGGCTGCTTCTTCTACCTTGATAGATGAAGAAGCGGCCGCAGCTTTGCGAGCGCAAACCGAGAGTGAGGTCGCAGCAGGCAAAGCAAGGTGGGTGCCACTGTCCGCTGCTTTAGACGACGTCGTTTGCTCCCCCCGCGTTGGAGTAGACGAAGGTTGGAAAGTGAAGCGCGGCGCTGTCGTCCGGGCAGTCCGCGCCATTGATGATTTCCACGCTTCGGGAATCAACGAAGCAACCCAGGTGTCGGAGCGCATTTGTTATGATGATCTTGACACTTTGGTTGCGGTAGGCCAACTTGTCCGGCAGAACAGCCCAGGACCGCTGCGCTTGCGGAAGGATGACGTTGTCGGCGCGTATAAAACTTTGCCCATACGGACAGTGCACTTGCCGTATGCTGTGGCTGTTGCAGAAGACGCGGCGTGCACAGGCGTCGCGTTGCAGCTTTTCTCCTGCCCATTTGGGGCGCTTTCAAGTGTGCACTCCTGGCACCGCGTGGGCTTTGCGATCCAGCACGTGCTGGCGCACCTTTTTCGCATATTCTATCCACGCTTTGTTGATGATTTCTTTAGCATTGATCGTGAAACGCCAGACGACACCAGCCTCACAGGGCCGTCAGGCACCGCCGTCCTCGCGCGCGAAGTCGTGCAGGGATTGCTTGGGTGGCAACTGGACGAGGCCAAGAGCGTCACAGCTGCCAGCGACGCAACTGTTCTCGGCATCCACGTCGTGTTGGATGAAGAAGGAGAGCAGTTCGTGTTCACGGTGCCAAGTCAGAAATGCCCTCAATGGGTTGCAGAAATTGAAGCAATCCTAGCTGCAGGCGTGCTCACACCAGCAGCGGCGCAGAAACTGGCTGGCAAATTGAGCTGGGGGGCGACTATGGTGTTTGGCAAAAGCGCGAGGGTTTACCTCGCAGCTTTGTTTCACCATTCGGCGCGGCGGTCCTCGAGGCTGTCTTCGCGTTTGCGCCGCGCTCTGCAATGGTGGCTGCGTTTTCTGCATTCGGAGCCTCGCCGTGCAATTCCCTATGCGCCATCGTTGCGTCCGCGTGTCATTTTGTACACCGATGCAGCGGGGTGTGGGGCTCTCGCGTGGGTGCTGGCGCACGATGATTTAAAGTTTTTGCTCGTGCTTGGGTGCCCCGGTGGCTTCGCAATAGGGTGAAGCCTCGCCGACAGCAAATCGGCGCGTGGGAGCTGATAGCCGCGGTGTGTGGATTATGGCACGCTTTCTCGCAACTGCCACGGGCGCTGGAGATTTTTCTTTTCGTGGATTCCAATCCAGCGTTGGGCGCGCTCGTCAGGGGCACGTCGCGGCAGGTCGACTGGAACGCGTTAGTGACATCGATCTGGTTTGCTGCGGCGCAGCGAGCCGACATTCTCTGTCTGTTCAGAGTGCCGTCGGCCCAAAAAAAATTAGCAGACGCCCCGTCTCGCGCCCACGAAGATCCTGCAAAACTTGATGTTTTATTCGAGCTGGGTTTCAAGGAAACCCAGTGGCAGTGGCCAGAGTGCGGGGTGTGGGACGAGCTGCGGTGAGAGAGTTGTCGCGAGTGCAAAAAAAACACCTGTGTGGGCGCTCCAGAGGTCCAGAGGTTCTGGCGTTTTCGGCAGGTTCCCCTGGGCCCAGACGGTGGCCCCAACAGTTGCCCCGGCAGGTCTGCGTTGTGGTCGCCCCTACTGGTTGCCCCAGCAGTTGCCCCAGCGGTTGCCCCAGCAAGTTGGGCAACCCACTGTCTTTGTGTGTTTCTGTCTCTTCGTTGTGTTCCTGGTAGGCAGGCTTCTGACGCTGCAGGCACCAATAGGACTCCAATGGAGACCCCTTCGTGGCCCAACAGGTATTTTTACCGACGAACAGCGCCCGTGGGGACCCGCGCCGGAGCGAGGGGTGGTGACGGCCTTGGGGCGGGCCTGTCAGTAGCCGCGGGGGCCCAAGCGTTTTGCTATGGCCTTGCAGTTCATCAATGCTTCCCGCCGCCGCTGCCGGGGCGACGAGGAACAACCTTGCGTGCAGGGCGTGGAGATCCCGTCGGACCTCAGCGAGTGGTTCCACAGCGTTCTGGCTGGGACACCACCGTCGTGCCACCCGCCGTCGGCCAACCTAGTGTTGCAAGCTTTGGCAGACAACGGCGCGGTTCACGGGAGCGACTTCCACGGCACGGCGCTGGACGAGTTGCGGGGGATATGGCCCCCGCTAGCTGGGCTATCCGACGAGTTTCTGCGGGCAATGATGTGGCACGCGTCCAGGTGTCGTAGTTCAGCAGTTGCACTTGCGCCTGCGCATACCCGTGCCGCCAGCGGCGCCAAACGGTGCAGGCTGGCGGAGGAGTGCAGCGTGCCGGCGCCGACGCTGGCACGGCGGTCCGCGGGGCCTACCGCTGGCGAAATTTCGGCAGCCGTTGAAGTATTGGCGCAGGCGCGTGCCCAGAGAATGGCGCCGCCAGCAGAGGCTCTTGCTCGGGCCATTTCTGTTGTATGCAGAGTGGATGGTCCTCTGTTGCCGCCCGTCGCTGCGGAGTTGGCTCTTCCATCAAGTCGTGCAATTTGGCTGGCGCAAGTCCCTGCGGAGACACGCGCGCCCATTCTACGGAACCAGTTGTTGCTTCAGGAATTGGAGAACTGGAGACAGAGTGGGGCGGGGTATGCGTCCGCCATCCGCTTGTGGGGCAAACTCGCGGCGGCGACGGAGGTGCCAGAGTGGCCGCCTGACCAGGTAGTGCTGGCAGCGCTGGCGTTCGCCGTGCCGCGCGCTTCCACGCTTTCCCGGTATTGCTCCCACCTGCGGTCTACGTTGCGGCTTCTACAGACGCCTCTGGGGGCTCTTGCTGACACGAGTGCCCTCGTCAGGGGCGCCATGAAAAGCCACGGTGCGGTGCCTCGTTTCAAGGCCAGCGTGTCGGCGAAGCAGGTGCAGGAGCTTGCTGAGTACGCTCGGGACGTGCTGCATGACGCGGAACTGGCCGACAGCTGGGTGGTGGCCAGACATTTCACGTTGCGCTACGGGTGTGAAGTGTTGAAGCTCGGGACGGAGCTGGCCGACAGCTGGGTGGTGGCCAGACATTTTGCGCTACGGGTGTGAAGTGTTGAAGCTCGGGACGTCTGTATTGCATTCTGAGATGTGCCGTGCGCGCGGAGGCACGCCAGAGGTCACGATAATATTCCACAAGCGGAAAATGCAGGACAGAGCAGTTCATGTGGTGAGGCAGTGCGTGTGCCGAGCGTGTGGTCCAGCATTGTGTGGGGTGTGCGTCCTGCGCAGACGCAGTGAGGGCAGGCCGTGCTTCCCAACGTTGCGTTACGAGAATGCCTTAGCAGCCCTCAAAACCTCAGCGTTGGCGCTCGGCTTTCCGCGCGGAGCAGAATGGGGAACCCACTGCTTCCGCCGAGGGTGGGCCAACGATGCTCTACGGCAGGGCGGTGTGCCCGCGTTGTTTCACTCAGGTGGCTGGCGCGGATTAGCCGCGTTTGGCTACGCATCAGCGCAGACGAAAGGGGAAGTCGTGGCCGCAAAGTGGGCCGCTGATTTTTCGGATTCGTCAGACAGCGGCGTCGTGGACTGTTGAAAGGAAAAAGAATGATTCTGCCGCGTCGAGGCCAGCGCTTTTCCAACGGGCGCGTGTGTGAAGGCTCGGGCCGCCGACATTGGGGTCCGGAGTGACGGGCGAGTCGAGCCTCAACAATGGGCAGCCTCGCTTGGGGGCTTGCTCGCCCGTCACGCCGGCAGCGTCTTTTCCGCTGTCCCAATGCAGGCGCGCCCACCCCAACGGAGGCAGTGAGGAGATTTTCTTACCCCCTAAAGGTTCTTTCGTAGGGAGGAAAATCGGCGTTTCGGCCGTAGTTTCCCACGGTTGGTCGTTTGGTCCGTTTGGGGAGTTTCATGGTTTCCTCATGGCCTGGTTGGCTCCAGTAGGAGCGGCGGCGTTGGCGCGTGTCGTCGGGGTTTTGTGGTTTGCCGCCCGGCGCGGGGGCGGGGTAGCAAGTTCCCGGCGTCCTCGTCGCCACGTTCGCCGTGGCTACGCAGGCGCGCTCCTCACTGACTTGGTCTGTCCAGTGCGCGTGCCTCGTCTGTCCCTGCGGGGTGTGCCGCGGCTCTCTGCCGGGCTGGGGCTCTGGGCCCCGGCGGCTTTGATGCTGCCGCTTTTGCCCTCCCGCCCTCCCTGGTCTGGTGGGTGTGGTTCGCTGCTGGCCGCGCAGGCAGCGGTGTCTGGTTGGGGTGTGGGTTCGGCGTGTCGGGCAGCCTCGCTTGGGGGCTTGCTCGCCCGTCACGCCGGCAGCGTCTTTTCCGCTGCCCCAATGCAGGCGCGCCCGCCCCAACGGAGGCAGTGAGAAGATTTTCTCTCTTCTGAATTCATGCTTCGTTATCTTTTCGGCGCCTCTCGACAATCTATGCGTATCTGCGAGGGCGCCCAGCGGAGCCTGCACCATGTGCAATACACTGCGCACGTGCGACACGTATCTTTGCAAGGTGTGGCCGTTGCGAAACAAACCCACGAAAGTGTCAAGGATCAGTTCTGTTGGTGGCCACCCAGGCGCCCCGACGGCAGTGGCAGCGTCGCCCCACAGGCGCACTGCGGAAGCATACTGGGAGGCGCTTTTCCTCCAGCTGGCAAATTCCACCCACAAGGTGTGCAAGCTCAGATGGTCGCCGCCGCTGGCTTCGCGACGAGCCCGCTTGATCTCGTCCCGTGGCCTGCCAGTGGGCTCCGCTCCCGGATAGCAGCTGCAATTGGCAGCAGCTGCCACGGCGGCTGCGAGCACTGCAGGCGCAGGAGCGGCCCGCGCCCGCCGCGCCTCTCCAAGCACTAGAAAAGCAGCGCGGGCCTTCTCTTCGGCGGGGGCGTCCAATCGCTTCGCAGTGGGCGTCTGGTCGCCAGCATAGCCAGCGCCTGCGCCGCCCGAGGCGGAGCCCGCCTGCGCAGCGACGCCCGCTGCCAGAGATGCCGGGCGCTGGGGCTCCGTTCGCCCGCCAGGCTTGTGCGCTTGAGCTGCCTGCTCGCGACTGGCGCTGCTCTGGCAGTGCGACAAGAAGGCTTTGACGAAGCTGCTGTTGCAAGCGGCGAATGCCGGCACGAGCTCTGCGAAGTCGTCGGCTCCAATGTCGCTCAGATCCGACATGTGTTTGAAGCCCGATTCTGTCAACGCAACGATCAAGCCCGTGACGTGGCGCCCTGGCTCTGCCTGCGCCGCGACGCCGCGGACGACGGCCGCCAAAGGGGACGCTTCCACCTCGACGCGGACCTCCGCGACCTCATCGCTGGCAGCTGGCGAATGCGAGTACTTAGCGGCACGGCTTTTGTCGATGAATCTCAAAGCCATGCTGGGCCAGAGCTCCGGAACAGAAGACACAGAGAATGTGCGCACAAGTAGCTGCGTGGACAACCGATTCTCACGTGATATGACCTCAACACAGGATTACGATGATGTTTTTCCCCTTTGCCGCTCACTGTCTCCGAATCACCAGGGCGCGTCGGCTGGGAAGGACCACGGCATTTCTTGAAACCCGTCGGCGGCTAACTTACGCAGCTGCTCTGACTTGGCTTCTGGCCGGGTCGGAGCGTCGGCCAAATTTAAATGCGATGGCACGTGCCAAAGGTGCAAATAATGACCACGCTGCGCGACTGCAAACCAAAGCTCGCCTATGAGCTCGTTCCAATCAAATTGCCTGGAACAGCCGCGTAAAAGTGCACCCAGCGCGCTTGTGTTATCCACGAAGGCGAGGATTTCAAACTCGCCAGGCAGATAACTCAGCAAAAACTTAAGCGCGCAGAGAGCCGCCATGAGCTCCCAAGTGCCGATCTGATTCTTCCGATGAAGCACCCACTGCCTCGCCTTTGCTGGGACATCAGCAGCAGCCCAAGCCTTTAAACAGGGAGTTTGGATGACCCATGCCATCCGTCCCTGGCCTGTGGCGTCGGTGTAAAGGATGCAACGCTTCTTCTGGCGACGCATCACCGGGACGCTCCTCGATGGCGGTTCCTGTAAGAACCGCAGCCACCAACGCAGACACAATTTGCTGCGCTGGGACAGCCGGCTCTGGTTGCCTGAGCCGTGGTGGTAAATGGCAGCAAGGTAGACGCGCGCGCCTCGGCCGAAGACGGCGGTCGCACCCCAGCTCAATTTGCCTGCTAATTTTAAAGCCCGCGCAGGCGAGAGCGATCTTCGCCGCAGAGCCTCTCGAATTTCTGCGGTCCATTTTTCCAACCTCTCTGCTTCAAGAGAAAACTGGATGAGCTGGTTGTGGTCGTCAAATTCTACGCAGACTCCGAGGATTACGGTCTTAGTGGCCTCCGTGACGGCTTTGCCGGCGTCGAGATCCCAGCCCAGCAGTTCTGACACGACTGCTCTTGCCAGGCGCGCAGAGCCGGCGGGGCCGATTAAGCAGTCACTGCCAATATCGCGCCCCTCCAGGGCCGAATCGCCGGCGAACATATCGTCGACAAAACGCAAATATAACAAGTGAAACAGAGCTGCCAAAATGCCTTGAATGGCGAGACCGAAACGATCCCAACCGGACACTGAGGCGGAAGAGCCAAATGGTAGGCACAGCAACTGTAACGCCTTACCGTCTGCCACTGCTTCTGGCCAAGCTGTCACTGCTAACGGCAAGTGGCCGCTGCAAATCGGCAGTGTCTTAAAAGCATGCCGAAAGTCATCTTTCCTCCACCTCATGGCAATGTGTTGCTTGCCTGCTGCTGCGTGGCGCACTAATGCCGCCAAAGTGTCCAGCGTGTCTGGACATGTTCTTCCACTATGTACAACCGCGCCATTCACCGCAGACGCAGTGAAATCGTCTATGCAGCGAATTTTTGGCATTCCGTCTCTCTCCCCCTGCACGATGGGGAAGCGAGCTGTTAAAACACAAGAATTTACGTCTAGGTTACGGAAGCGGGCCTTGCCATCTTCGACCTCTTTTGAGCAGGCCGATACAAATTGAGTCCTAACCCTCGTATCGCCGCCCTTTTCCGCGGCGATTCTACCGAGAGTCGCCTCGTTCCGCTCGCGCGGATGTGCTAAAAGCGACCGCAAAGTCTCGGCTGGTTCCGGAGACGTGGCAGCGGGCGCATGGATGCCACTAGCAGGCAGGCGCCCCACCAAAGGGAAGCCATGGCAGAGGTTGTGAAACAAGGCATTATCTGGCCATGCTATAGCCTCGAGCATCTCTTTCAGCAGCAGAAGGTTCTTCTCCGGACCCAGCACTGACTGACAGTGAGCTGGCAAACTTCTAAAGATAGTCTGCCACTGTGGGTCCGTCACTAGCTTCCGATGCTTCCAAAAGGCAAGAGCAGACTGGCGAGCGGTCTGCAGCTCGGCAACCGACATTGAAACCGATCTCACAAAATAGCCGTTTAAAAATGTTGGCACGCGCGGGCTATCGTCGGCTTCTGGCAAGCCGCTGGCCCAGCGCAAGTGGTCGCTCGGACCCAGGCTATGCAAATCATCGCGGGCGCTAAATGCAGAGAAAGCTGCCTGGACAGCTTCGAGTGGAGAATTTGCTGACTCACTTGACCTCGAACTGGTACCTGGAAGCGGCGACGCCTCCGTGTCGTCTGATGCTTCCTCCGAGATATCACTCCCGGCGCCCTCGACTAGTGGTGCTTGGCCCACTCACCACTTGTTTCCCCAACTGTTGTACTGCTGATTGCCGGAGCGGGGGCTGCGAGACCTGTGCTGATAATCGGTGCCCGCCGTGCCCTTGGGGCGCTTGGCCGGCGACCGGACAGGCCGGTTGTCAGCCTCTGTGCCGTCGGAGCTCTTCTTGCTCCCCTTGCCGCCCTTGTCGGCGACGCCCTTGGCGCAGCCTTTGGGCTGACCCCTCGACTGCTGCCCCGTAGCTGTCACAGCCCGGCCAGCCTCCGTGAAGCTTTTGTTTACTTTGTCTTTGGCGTCAGCCAGGTTTTCACGATCGATCTTGGCGAAGTAAGGCGCCAAATCTACGACGTCTTCCTCCGGAGCCCTTGGCCATGGCCCTCCTCTGGGGAACATCGTATTGATAAGCTGTCCTGACTCCACCGTGCTCCTCGGCGATGCGGACGATGTTGTGGGCGTGCGCAAGGAAGTCAGCCATGCTGCATGCCTTGGTGAGGATTACCTTGAATCCCCACTCGTGCAGGTGGCCCATGAACGTGGCAAAGCCAACGTAGTCGACTTTGTCCATCCACGCCATGTTCCGCTTGGCGGCAGCGCTCTGCTTCACCCGCTCCTCGTAAGAGCCGCCCCCCACGACAGCGTCGATCATAAGAGTCCGGCTCCAAGTTGGGCGGTGGTGATCGCGCAGATCCTCGCCCTCAGCGAACCCGACCCAAGGCCTGCCTTTGTCGTGCACGATTTTCCCCGCCGCCTCGAACTTCGCGAGGACTTCCTCTGACGGGAATGCATCATTGGGGAAATGCTGCGTGCCCAGCTCGAGTTTCCGGTCGTGCAGCTTGAATCTGAGTTCTTTCGGCTTCCCTTTCTGCAGCGCCTGTGACTGCAGTTCCGCAAATTGCTTCACTGCTTCAGCCATGCCGGAAAGGTCTTTGTTGTTGTGGGCCACCTCTGGTGGCGCCGATGGTCCTGGCGAGGCTTTCTTCGCGCGCGCCCCCTGTACGTTGAGTGCCAAGACAATCTGTGCCGGCGAGACTTTCCAGCTCTTCCACGGGTCGTCCTGTTCCGTGGCATGCGGGGTGGCGTGAACGGGAATGCTCGCCTTGATCATGTCCCGCATGTGAGGGTCTTCGAAGTCGGCTGGTGCGATGCTGCCTCCCGTCTCGGCCACCAGCCGCGCGACAGGCGCGCAGTGGAAGAGATCGTGCTTCTTGGCGGGGTCGACGTCGACATTGATGACGAAGTCCGCCCACTCACGCACCTGATTTGCACCTGCGCCGTCACTGGCGGCGGTGGCGATCATCGCCGTGACGTCACTCGGAGAGAAAGACATCTTCCCTCGGACGACGCGTAGAATCAGATTGCTCTGCGTGCTAGGACACAAATCTGCAATTCAGACACCTTGTCTGAGCCATCACGGTTACAGTGGACAGCTGAAGGATCTCCCGCCGCAGGTGGATACCTGGCCTTTCCTCCGACGAGAAAAGAGAAGAGTGGCCTCGGGCATGGTGAGAGCAACCGTATTTCCGATTCCTCAGACCTGCAGGCAGGCAGCTCCTCCAAAGATGCATTCAACCAAGTTTTCCCTTCGCAAAATCAGTTCTGACGCCGCCTGCTGCCGCCACCAAAACACGCGACAGCAACCTGTGAGAGGCTGGGCAAGGTCTGAGCTGTGAGAGGGCAGATTGCGCGAGGCGTGCTCGTCTGAGCTAGTGCGGCACAACGCACGAGACAAGAGACGACAACCTGCTCAGGCGCGGTCTGCACTGCGGGGCAAAACGTAGCCAGCGCTGATTGCGATGCTTATCCCCCTCCGCAGCCTGAGTGCACCACCCAGGCCTCCGGAGGGCGTCAAAAGCGCGACTGCCGAGCGCTGCGTGCGATGCTGCCCCGGTGGAGAACCTGCCTTGCCGCGCTGGCTCCCTGCAGCTTGACGGTGCTGGGCTGCCGTCAGAGAAAGGATTCCCCTGACGCCACCGCACCGCCGACGCGATTCAACTTTGTCGCCGCCGCCGCCAGAGAACACAGAGCAGATTTGAATGATGAGATGGATGAGTGAGCGCCCATCTTTGAGGCGAGCGCGTCCGCCTGGACGCGGCGCGAAGGGGCTTACGCTCGCCCTTCGCGATAGAATGCTGTCCGTCGCCGCGGAGCAGGCGAATCCGTCTCCAAACGGTTTCTTTCCTGGTGGGTGGCCTGGGTGACCCCATCCTTTATGTGAGGCGCGCCGTCCTGGCGGGCAACGCCGTCAAGGCGACGCGCTAGAGGGCGTGCGCAGCTAGACTGCGCGCTATTGCAACGGCGCGAATGTCAGCTTCGCCTCGGAGCTAAGGCAACAGGAAACGCAGCCAAGGAACTGCTTACTGAGGCGCTTCCGACCCACGCTTCTTTGGCGCCCATTTTTGGGGCCGAAAATCTTCCGAAATCCGATGGGCCGACTTCCCATGGGAAATCCGTCCAGTTGCAATCTCAGCCTCTGTATTTTCAGCAGCCACACCATAATTTAATTCTGAGTTCGCTGGTGAAAGGGCGTCAGCATGGATATTCGGATTACGCGCCGTTGGGGACGCAGGCCCCCCGGGGTCGGTCGAGGACGGGCGTGCTGCACAAATGCAAAGCACCCCGCCCCCGTTGTGTGCAGGTGGGGGATTAGCAAATGCTCCCCCATCAAGGACTAGCTTCTGCCGCCTGCACACATCCGACCCCGAGTGCCCCAGAGTGTGTCCGTAGCCCCTGCTTCTGGCTCCGTCGAGACGGCCAGGTCACTGCATTTTGGCGCGCCTGGGCACCGGAATGCAGAAAGGAACTAAGGATGCGATATTCTGGGCGCGCGAACGCCCAGGAGCACTAAGTCGCACTCTGGTTGCGAATCTGGGTGCGCATGGGCACCAGAAAGCAAAAGGGGGACTCACAATGCAATTTCGCGCGAACGCCCACGAGTGCTAATGTGCGCTGAGCTTGCGAATCTGGGCACGCCAGCGCAGTAGAACGCAGAAAGGCGTTCAGAATGCCATTTTTGGGCGCGCGAACGCTGAGGAGCGCTTTGCTGCGCTGAGATTGCGAATCTGGGCGCGCCTGCGGTTCAGAACGCAGAAGGGACACAGAGTGCAATTCTGGGCGCGCGGGCGCCACAAGCGCTCAGATTGCGAACGTGGGTGCGCCCTCCTCCTCCTCCTCCTCCTCCTCCTCCTCCTCCTCCTCCTCCTCCTCTCCCTCCTTCTCCTCCTCCTCCTCCTCCTCCTCCTCCTCCTCCTCCTCTCCCTCCTCCTCCTCCTCCTCCCAACTCGGTGGCGAGTAGGGGGGCCTCTCTCTTTTCGGCCGCCCCAGAGCTATCTCGGGGGTCGGTCTTTCGTCAGCGCTGGCGCGCGGGGCCTGGGGCCAGGGAGGTCCGAGACTGCCAGGGAGGCGGACGACGACGGACGACGACGAAAAGAGACGGCCCCTGGCTTTAGGTCGGGCTTGTCCTCCTGCAGGCGGAGTTTGGACGAACAGTAAAAAAGTGCCAAACCAAATTTAGAAGAAATGCCCACGAATACTCCAAACATCGCCCCCAGGCTATTTCTACTATTCTGGAATCTTCCTCCTGTGGAGGGACACGCCCGATTCAAATGAAGCGTGAACTCGTTTCCGGCACAGGGAAATCATGTGGAGCAGGCCCAAGCGTGCTCGCCTCACCTCCTCTGCTCCCGCTCACACGCCTCTGCGCCTGCTTCGCGGGCAAGCGGTTCCTGGCGGGCCGGCTTGCGTTTTCGGAGGCGGAAGTATTCTCGGTGCTAGTCTCTTGGGTCAGCCGTTCTGGTCGCCCCACAGGAGACGCTCTCGGTCTCTGCGGGGAGCAGGGCCAAGCCAGGCCAAAGCACGAGCGACGGCCTGGTGCGCTGTGGCACTGCCCGCTCCCTCGCAGGCACGTGCCTGAGAGCTTGTCGGCAGGGGCCGCCTTCTCAGGCTCTCTGGTGACCGAGCGCTCTCCGCGTGGGACGGCGCCCGCAGGGCGGGCAGCAGCCGCCTGGCGGCGGTTTTGGTTCCGCCTTCGCGGGCAAGTTCAGGGTCCCTGCCTTCTCGCGGGCAAACCCAGGGTCCCTGCCTTCTCGCGGGCATACCCAGAGTCCCTGCTTTTTCGCGGGCAAACTCAGGCCACCGTGTTTCTCATTCTCTGGTTCCGCCTTCGCGGGCAAGTTCAGGGTCCCTGCCTTCTCGCGGGCAAACCCAGGGTCCCTGCCTTCTCGCGGGCACACCCAGGGTCCCTGCCTTCTCGCGGGCAAACTCGGGCTCTGCCGGGTTCCGTGTGGCACGCTGCGTGCAGGTTACCTCGCTGCCTTCTCGCGGGCAAAGCCCTCTCGCGGGCACCCAGAAGCCACTATGGGGTCGCTGCCTTCTCGCGGGCTTTACCTCGTGCGACGTGGAGGTTCCCTGCCTCCTCGCGAGCGGCAAACCCAGGCCTGTCGAGCTACGCTCTCTGGCCCTCTTCGCCAGAGGACCGGGCGTCCCGGGGCGCAGGCTCCTTGTCGGTTTCCAGTGGGTGCGGTCTTCATTTCTGGTGCCGCTGAGCGCCATTCTCGCACCCCGCCGTGAGGGCTACTCTCTCGCTGGTCCTTGCCGCCCGTGGTGAGATGTAGAGTGCGTCGTTGCTGCCCCCGTGGGGGCCGTGCTCTCTCTCTGGCCCTCGCCGCCTGCCATTCCCAGATCTGTGCCGGCCAGTCTGAGCGCGACTGTGCACTCGGGTGGCATTCGCATGCCAGTATTGCACTCTATGCTCCTTCCTTTCTGCGTTCTGGTGCCCAGGCGCACCCAGATTCGCAGTCTGAGCGCGACTTTGCGCTCGTGGGCGTCCGCGTGCCCAAAAATTGCATTTTGTGCTCCTTTGGGCGTTCTGGTGCCCAGGCGCACCCAGTTTTGCAGTCTGCGCGCGACTTCGCGCTCCTGGGCGCCCGCGCCCCCAGAATTGTATTCTGAGCTCCTTTCTGCGTTCTGGTGGCCAGGCGCACCAAGATTCGCAGTCCGAGGGCGTCCGCGTGCCCAGAATTGCATTCTGAGCCTTTCGGCGGCCTGGTACCCAGGCGCACCCGGGTTCGCAATCTGAGCGTAACAAAGCGTTGTTGGGCGTCCGTGCGCCCAGAATTGCATTCTGAGCTCCTTTCTACGTTCTGGTGACCAGGCGCACCAAGATTCGCAGTCTGAGGGCGTCCGCGTGCCCAGAATTGCATTCTGAGCCTTTCGGCGGCCTGGTACCCAGGCGCACCGGGGTTTGCAATCTGAGCGTGACTTAGCGTTGTTGGGCGTCCGCGCGCCCAGAATTGCATTCTGAGCTCCTTTCTTCGTTCTGGTGACCAGGCGCACCAATATTCGCAGTCTGAGGGCTTCTGGGCATCCGCGCGCCCAGAATTGCATGCTGAGCTCCTCTCTGCGTTCTGGTGCCCAGGCGCACCCGGGCTCGCAATCTGAGCGTGACTTAGCGCTCCTGGGTGTTCGCGCGCCCAAAAATTGCACCCTGAGCGCCTTTCTGGGTTTTGATACCAGGCGCACCCACGTTCGCAATCTGAGCGCTTGTGGCGTCCGCGCGCCCAGAATTGCACTCTGTGTCCCTTCTGCGTTCTGGAGCGCAGGCGCGCCCAGATTCGCAATCTCAGCGCAGCAAAGCGCTCCTCAGCGTTCGCGCGCCCAGGATTGCATTCTGAACGCCTTTCTGCGTTCTACTGCGCTGGCGCCCTGATTAGCAAGCTTAGCGCACATTAGCGCTCGTAGGCGTCCGCGCGAAATTGCATTGTGAGTTCCCCCTTTTGCTTTCTGGTGCCCTTGCGCACCCAGATTCGCAACCTGAGTGCGACTTAGTGCTCCTGGGCGCTTGCGCGCCAGAATATCGCATTCTTAGTTCCTTTTTGCATTATGGTGCCCAGGCGCGCCAAAATGCAGTGACCTGGCCGTCTCGACCGCGCGAGCCAGAAGCAGGGGCTACGGACACACTCTGGGGCACTCGGGGTCGGATGTGTGCAGGCGGCAGAAGCTAGTCCTTGATGGGGGAGCATTTGCTAATCTCCCACCTGCACACAACGGAGGCGGGGTGCTTTGCATTTGTGCAGCACGCCCGTCCTCGACCGACCCCGGGGGGCCTGCGTCCCAAACGGCGCGTAATCGGAATATCCATGCTGACGCCCTTTCACCAGCGAGCTCAGAATTAAATTATGGTGTGGCTGCTGAAAATACGGCGGCTGAGATTGCAACTGGACGGATTTCCCATGGGAACTCGGCCCATCGGATTTCGGAAGATTTTCGGCCCCAAAATGGGTGCCAAAGAAGCGTGGGTCGGAAGCGCCTCAGCAAGCAGTTCCTTGGCTGCGTTTCCTGTTGCCTTAGCTCCGAGGCGAAGCTGACATTCGCGTCGTTGCAATAGCGCGCAGTCGAGCTGCGCGCGCCCTCTAGCGCGTCGCCTTGACGGCGTTGCCCGCCAAGACGGCGCGCCTCGCATAAAGGATGGGGTCACCCAGACCACCCACCAGGAAAGAAACCGTTTGGAGACGGATGCGCCTGCTCCGCGGCGACGGACAGCATTCTATCGCGGAAGCACGAGCGAAGCCTTCGACGCCGACAGAGCACCCTCGGCGTCTAGACGGATTTCCTGCCTCAATCATCCATTTCTCATTTGGTCGTTGTCCGTTTTCATGCTCGCAGCAATATTGGAGTCAGAGGAGCCAGCCCGGCGCGGTGGCGTCAGGGAATCCTTCTCTGGACGGCAGCCCAGCACGTCCAGCTGCAGGGAGCCAGCGCGGAAAGACAGGTTCTCCACCAGGGCAGCATCGCACGCAGCGCTCGGCAAACGCGCTTATGACGCCCTCCGGAGGCCTGGGTGGTGCACTCAGGCTGCGGAGGGGGATAAGCATCGCATCAGCGCTAGCTACGTTTCGCCCCGCAGTGCAGACCGCGCATTAGCAGGTTGTCGTCTCTTGTCTCGTGCGTTCTGCGACACTGGCTCAGACGACCACGCCTCAAGCAATCTGCCCTCTCACAACTCAGACCTTGCCCAGCCTCTCACAGGTCGCTGTCGCGTCTTTTGGCGGCGACAGCAGGTGGCGTCAGAACTGATTTTGCGAAGGGAAATCTTGGTTGAAGGCATTTGGGGGGAGCTGCCTGCCTGCTTTTTTGAGGAATCGGAAATATGGTTGCTCTCACCATGCCTGAGGCAAGTCTCCCCCTTTGCTTCGTCGGAAGAGAGGCCAGGTATCCACCTGTGGCGGGACATCCTTCAGCTGTCCACCGTAACCGTGATGGCTCAGGCAAGGTGTCTGAATTGCAGATTTGTGTCTTAGCACGCAGAGCAATCGGATTCTACGCGTCGTGCGAGGGAAGATGTCTTTCTCTCCGAGTGACGTCACGGCGATGATCGCCACCGCCGCCAGTGGAGCCTTCAACGGCGCAGGTGCCAATCAGGTGCGTGAGTGGGGACTTCGTCATCAATGTCGACGTCGACCCCGCCAAGAAGCACGATCTCTTCCACTACGTGTCTGTCGCGCGGCTGCTGGCCGAGACGGGAGGCAGCATCGCGCCAGCCGATTTCGAAGACCCTCACATGCGGGACATGATCAAGGCGAGCATTCCCGTTCACGCCACCCCGTATGCCAGCGAACAGGACGACCCGTGGAAGAGCTGGAAGGTCTCGCCGGCACAGATTGTCTTGGCACTCAAAGCGCAGGGGGCGCGCGCGAAGAAAGCCTCGCCAGGACCATCGGCGCCACCAGAGGTGGCCCACAGCAACAAAGAGCTTTCCGGCATGGCTGAAGCAGTGAAGCAATTTGCGGAACTTCAGTCGCAGGCGCTGCAGAAAGGGAAGCCGAAAGGACTTAGTTTCAAGTTGCAGGACCGGAAACTCGAGCTGGGCATGCAGCATTTCGCCAAGGATGCACTCCCGTCAGAGGAAGTCCTCGCGAAGTTCGAGGCGGCGGGGAAGATCGCGCACGACAAGGGCAAGCCTTGGGTCGGGTCCGCTGAGGGCGAGGATCTGCGCGATCACCACCGCCCAACGTGGAGC
>CAUYUJ010005012.1:57500-64929 GCA_963575745.1 Prorocentrum cordatum | reverse complement strand
CTCCTCCTCCTCCCCTCCTCCTCCTCCTCCTCCTCCTCCTCCTCCTCCTCCTCCTCCCTCCTCCTCCTCCCATCCTCCTCCTCCCATCCTCCTCCCTCCTCCTCCTCCTCCTCCTCCTCCTCCTCCTCCTCCTCCTCCTCCTCCTCCTCCTCCTCCTCCCTCCTCCTCATCCTCATCCTCATCCTCATCCTCATCCTCATCCTCATCCTCATCCTCATCCTCATCCTCTCCTCCTCCTCGTCCTCGTCCTCCTCTCCTCCTCCATCTTCCTCCTCCTCCTCATCCTCTCCTCCTACCTCTCCTCCTCACTTACTTACCCCATCCTCGCTCCTCATTCTTCTCCTCCCCCTTCCTCTGCTCCTCCTCCTCCTCCTTCCTACTTCCCTCTCCATCTCTCCTCTCCTCCTCCTCCTCCGCCTCTCCTTCCTCCTCCTCCTCTCCTGCTCCTTTTCCTACTCCTCTTCATCCTCCTCCTCCTCCTCAACTTCCTCCTCCTCATCCTCCTTCCTCCTCCTCTCCTCCATCACCACCACCTCCATCCATCACCTCACCATCACCATCACCATCACCATCACCATCATCATCATCATCGTCATCATATTCAATTCATCTCTTCATCATCATCATCTTCCTCATCTAATCATCATCATCATCATAATCATCATCTAAGGCTTGCTTCTATCATCAGCAGCATCATCATCAGCATCAGCATCAGCATCATCATCATCAGCATCAGTATCATCATCATCATCATCAGCATCATCAGCATCATCATCAGCATCATCATCAGCATCATCATCATCATCATCATGATCATGATCATGATCCGCATCATCATCACCACCATCATCAGTATCATCAGCATCAGCATCATCATCATCATAACCACCACCACCATCATCACCATCATCATCATCAGCATCATCATCATCACAATCGGCATCATCATCAGCATCAGCATCATCGCCAGCATCATCATCATCCTAGTCCTCATCATCATCATCATCATCATCATCGTCAACAGCAGCATCAGCATCAGCATCAGCAGCAACCTCATCAACATAATCGTCATCAGCATCGTCACCATCAGCCGCATCATCATAAATACCGTCATCATCATCAACAACGTCAGCATAATCATCATCACCATCACCATCCTCCTACTCCTCCTCATCATCATCGTCATCATCAGCATCCCCATCAGCATCATCAGCATCATCAACATCGTCATCGTCCTGTTCCTCTTCCTTCTCGGCCTCCTCCTCCTCATCCTCGTCCTCCTCCTCCTCCTCTTAGTCCTCGTCCTCGTCCTCAGCCCTCCTCCTCCTCCTGTTCCTCATCCTCCTCCTACTCTGTCTCCTCCTCCTCTTTCTTCCTCCTCCCCCTCCCCCTCCTCCTCCTCCTCCTCCTCCTCCTCCTCCTCCTCCTCCTCCTCCTCCTCCTCCTCCTCTTACTCATTCTCATCCTCGCCCTCCTCCTCCTACTTCTCCTCACCTGCTCCTCCACCGTCTCATCCTCCTCCTGCCAACGCTCCTCCTCTTCCTCCTTCTCCTCCTCCTCCTGCTCCTCCATTATTCCACCTCCTCCTCCTCCTCCTCCTGCTCCTCCTCCTGCTCCAGCTCCTCGTCCTGCTCACCCCCTCATCAGCATCAGCAGCAGCAGCAGCAGCATCATCATCATCATCATCATCATCATCATCATCATCATCATCATCATCACCATCATCATCACCACCACCATCATCATCATCATCATCATCATCATCATCATCATCATCATCATCATCATCATGAACCACCACCATCATCATCATCATCATCATCATCAGCAGCATCATCATCATCATCATCATCATCATCATCATCATCATCATCATCATCATCATCATCATCACCATCGTCATCATCATCATCAGCAGCATCATGAGCATCATCAGCAGCATCGTCATCATCAGCATCATCATCATACTCATCATCATCACCATCATCATCATCATCATCATCATCATCAGCATCATCATCATCAGTATCATCATCAGCATCAACAGCAGCATCGTCAACATCAGGCGGCATCGGCCGTGAGGCCTTCGCAATCCAACTCTGCTCGCACCCATACGACCCAGCCCTCACCATCCTGCGTAACAAACAAATCATCCCAGTGCGACCCTACCTAGGAGTTGGAGCCCCTAGGAAAGCAGCATTAGCAGTAGCAGTAAAGCTAAGCTAAAGCTAAACTAAAGCTAAGCTAATGCTAAGCTAAAGCTAAGCTAAAGCTAAGCTGGAGCTAAGCTACAGTTAAGCTAAATCTAAGCTAAAGTTAAGCTAGAGCTAAGCTAAAACTAAGCTAAAGCTAAGCTAAATTTAAGCTGAAGCTAAGCTGAAGCTAAGCTAAAGCTAAGCTAAAGCTAAGCCAAAGCTAAGCTAAAATGTAAGCTGAAACTGAGCTAAAGCTAAGCTACAGCTAAGCTAAAGTTAAGCTAAAGCTAAAGCTAAAGCTAAAGCTGAAGCTGAAGCTCCCAGGGGACTGGGGGAACCGCTCCCAGGGGACTGGGGGAACCGCCCGGGGCGATTTACACTGCCTGGGCCCCTTTTAAGCTAACAGAGTAAGAGCCCTTCTAGACAGAGCCTAGGTAGGGAATATCCGTGGAACATCCATCCGAACCAACGTTCACCATCCGATGCAGCAGAACATTTCGGTATACAACCACACGACCCAACTTTCATCATCTACGGTTTACAAACCCATGGGGTGCACATCCATCCGATCCAACCGTCACCATCCTATACAACAAAAGCAATTCGGCGCACATCCATCCGATCAAACCCTCACCATCCTATGTAAAAAATTGTCGGCGCGCATCAGCTGGTCTTCAACATCGGCCCACCCCCTGGCCCCGAAGACTCCTGGGCACGACAGACAGAGCAAAACACTACGCCAATAACAACTCCTCAATACATCGATGCATTTCGGGCACTGCTCGCCAACTCCGATGTTGGACCGAAGCGCTAATCTGGCTGCCCCAGGAGTTCCCCGACGCTCCAAGACGCTCCCAGATGCTACCATCCCTCCCCGAGCGCTCCCAAGCTCGCCGTCGCCACCAGCAGCAAAATCATCCACACTCCTTCACCGTCCTCGTCGCCGCAGGAGCAGATGAATTTAGACCGTGGCGCCGCACACCATCGTTCTACACAACAGATTGGAGGCGGGTCGATTTCAAAAAGGGACTGTCGCCCTGGCGCCGTGCATACGCGGTTTCCAGATTGTCCGCCCCCCGCGTGTTAGGTTCTCCCCTTGGTCGCGCGCATCTACACTCACGCGACCCCTCCTCGACCTCTACGACCCGGCGTTCCATGTTGTGCAACTGCTAACACGGATGGAGGGCGGCTCCTTTTTCGAAGCGGGGTTCTCGCGTGACGCTTCAACGCAGCATACGTCTGCGACCGTGATAGTCTGCAATGCTAACGTAGACGGATGGAAGGCATATTCTTCTCAAAATCTCAAAATGAAGCTATCCCTAGGCTTTCTTGAAGCGCTCTCACGTTGGACTTCCGCGGGGCATACGTCCACGACTTCGACATCCTGCAACGCTTAGACGGATGGAAAGCATGTGCTCCTCAAAATGTGGCAACCCTGGGCGTCCTTCTAGTGAATTGAAAACCCGGTACAACAGGCGCCCTCCTCTGACTGGCACACCGACCAGCCGCTCGTCATTCAAGGGGGGCGCCCGCAGTGAAAAGGAAGACCTGTATGGACTTATGATGAGGGGACTTGGGACGGGAGGGTGTAGTGCAGCATCGGTTGATGCATCGTGGGCTTACTCTGGACCTCCTCCTCCCTTTCTTGCTCTGCCTCTCTTCCTCTAAACAAGGACTGAAAATGCGTACTACTGTCCTCTCACCCTTGAAGTTGTCCAGGGCGTGGTTCCGCGGCCCCCGCCCCCCCGCCCCGCGTACTGATTTATCGCGCAGGATTTTAAGCGCTGTTTCTCTTCTTGTTTTTTACCATTCGATTGTTTTTAGTTCCCTACCTAGGCTCTGCCTAGAAGGGTTCTTACTCTGTTAGCTTAAAGGGGCCGGGAGGTAAATCGCCCCGGGCGGTTCCCAAAGTCCCCTGGGAGCGGTTCCCCCAGTCCCCTCGGAGCTTTAGCTTTAGCTTTAGCTTAGCTTTAGCTCAGCTTTAGCTTAGCTGTAGCTTAGCTGTAGCTTAGCTTTAGCTTAGCTTCAGCTTAGCTTTAGCTTAGCTTTAGCTCAGCTTTAGCTTAGCTGTAGCTTAGCTTTACCTCAGATTTAGCTTAGCTTTAGCTTAGCTGTAGCTTATATTTAGCTTAGCGTTAGCTTAGCTTTAGTTTAGATTTAGCTCAACTTTAGCTTAGCGTTAGCTTAGCTTCAGCTTGAGTTTAGCTTAGCGTTAGCTTAGCTTTAGCTTAGCTTTAGCTTAGCTTTAGCTTAGTGTTAGTTTAGCTTTAGTTTAACTTTAGCTTAGCGTTAGCTTAGCTTTAGCTTAGCTTTAGCTTAGATTTAGCTTAGCGTTGGCTTAACTTTAGCTTATATTTAGCTTAGCTTCAGGTTAGCTTCAGCTTAACTGTAGCTTAGCTTTAGCTTAGATTTAGCTTAGCTTTAGTTTAGTGTTATCTTAGCTTTAGCTTAGCTTTAGCTTTAACTTAGCTTTACCTCAGTGTTAGCTCAGCTTTAGCTTAGCTTTAGCTTAGCTTTAGCTTAGCTTTAGCTTAGCTTTAGCTTAGTTTTAGCTTAGCTTTAGCCTAGCTTTACTGTTACTACTAATGCTGCTTTCCTAGGGGCTCCAACTCCTAGGTAGGGTCGCACTGGGATAATGTTTCTAAATGGTGTTCCCGCTGCAGCGTGGGCCTCATTTTCGGCTCGGCGCGTTCGGAATGGCGCTCTCTCCCCCCAGCGTGGGCCGTTCTTCTGGATCCCACAGGCCTCGCAGGTCGCACAGGTCTTGCAGGTCTCGCATGCCCCACAGGTCCCACAGGTCTGACAGCTTCCACAAGTCTCATCGGTTCCACAGGTGTCGCAGTTCCCACATGTCCCACAGGTGTCGCATGTCTCCAAAGTCCCACGGAGGTCCCCTAACTCCCACAGGTCCCACAAGTCTCACAAGTCCCGCAGGTCTCGTAGGTCCCACACAGGTCCCGCATGTGTCGCAAGCTTCACAGGCCCCACAAGCCGCAGGGGTCCCCAGGTTGCACAGGTCCCACAATCCCGCAGGGCCCACATGTCCCACAAGTCCACGGTTCCCACCTGTCCCACATGCCCCAGAGTCCTACAGGGCACAGAAATCCTACAAGTTCCACAAGTCCCACGGGCCCCCTTTGCTGCTATTGCAATTCGTTGCTGGCGTCATGGAGCTCCAAGTCGGATATCACACGCATATGCGGATAGAGAACGCACCGGGAAGGGATGGGGACGGAGGGATATGATGTCAGATATGGCGCGGGCGCACCCAGCTTGCCTTTCTTCTCTCTCCTCTCTCCTCTCTCCTTCTTCTCCTCTTTCCTCTTCCCTCTTTCCTCTTTCCTCCTCCTCCTCTTCGTCCTCATCCTCCTCCTCCTCCTCCTCCTCCGCTTCGTTTCCTCCTCCTCCTCCTCCTCCTCTTTCCTCCTCCTCCTCCTACTCTTTCCTCCCCCTCTTCCTTCCCCCTCCTCCTCCTCCTGTCCCCTCCTGGGCGACTGCCAAGATATGAGGCCCCTCGGAGGCGTGAACGCTCGGACCGCATCGCCGTGGCCCTTGTCGCATCGGGGCTTCCTCGGAAGAGCACGGCGGGATTTCGTGTTCGCTCGCAGGTTCTGGGGATCCTCAAGGGTCCCGCGGCACAGGCAGGGGGGCGGTGGAACCCCCCTTGGCCGCAGGCCTCTTAGAGCGCGGTCGCACCATCCGATCCGAGCTGGGCCGCCGCCGCCGCACGGCTCCTCACCCTCATTACGACCTCGCCGATCGAGGCTCGAGGCTCGAGGAACCATGTTCGGGAACCCTTTTGTCCTTTTCGGGGCCTTAGAGGGTCCTCGTCGCCACGGCTGGATTCCCCTCGAGATTCTTGTCAGAACTCACCCCTGGACCGGTCTGGGGGTTGATCCTCCCAGGTCACTTAAAGTCATCGTGCTACCGTCAGGAACGCTGAGTAAGTAACGAAGGGGCTTCTCTCGCCACGGCGAGCCTCGGCCACAAAGGGGTTCACCGACCTCGATCTAGGGAAGGGCCCGAAAATCGTAGCCCCTCCCGAGCCCAAGGCTTGGAGTACCACGTGGGACCTGCTCTAGAACACGAACATACCGTAGGCGGATCTGCCTGCTATCCTACCCTATGCTGCGCCAAGCGCAACGGCCGCGTGGTCTGTAGATGCGTCCACCCCGCACGTGTCTACGTGCGAACCAACACCCCACGTGTCCATAGACGCTTGTGGCTACGGTGTGAGCGCGGCATTTGGCATAGGCCCGAGACATCTGTCTTCGAGAAGCAGGCGCACCTGGCCCTTTAACCCAAGGCGGTCCTCACTTCAACGTCTTGACTGTAGCTTCGCGCGTCGCGCCCCGCACGGTGACGACGACGACGACGACGGCGACGACGACGGCAGCGGCGGCGGCGGTGGCGGCGACGACGACGACGACGACGGCGGCGGCGGCGGCGACGGCGCCCGCGGCTTCGACGACGACCACGACCACGACCACGACCACGAAGGCGACGACGACGACAACGGAGACAGCATACCCCCGTGGTCCTCCCACGCCGTCTGGCTTTTAAGGTCAAGCGTGCGCCGCGGCAGGCAGACTGTTAAGCCAATCGGCTTGAGGCACGGGCGGAGGGCCCTTCATGACCGCCGCGCGCTGGGCACCTCCGTAACGACCGAGCCCTCGAGCTGGCGAGTGGTCCAGGTTGGCGTGCCCGGGTAACCCCCCATGTGCCTTCATAACAAGACGCGCTCCTTGTCGTGCCACCATCCGAAGACAATGGGCGCATTGCCATGGTCACTTGTTGCAGATGGGTTGCGTACGTCGCCGGCTAACTTCAAGGAAGAAGGATGGATGAGGAGGAGAATGGGATTTGACCTGATGACGGTTCTGGCTCCTGATCTAGGGCAGACAGGTTGCACTGGAAGTGGAGCTGGTGAGGAGGTGGAGGATATAGATATGTTTGTTGTCTTCTTGCGCCCTCTGGGGCCTCCGGAGGCCTTCGAAACGGGCATGAGGATCTCCAAAGACCTCCGTGGACCTGCGGGATCATCCTTCCTTCCCCTCCCCCTCTCCAAAATTACACATTCTGAAAACTACCATCCTCTCACCCCTGATTCTGTCCGGAAGCTGTTCGGCCCTCTTCGCTTTCTGTTTTTTATGCGAAGGATTTCGCCACCTGTCGTCTGGGCCTGCGCGGCGGTCTGGCGGCTAGGTGGCCGCGTCGCCGCCTCGTCGCCGCCC
>CAUYUJ010005012.1:50000-52500 GCA_963575745.1 Prorocentrum cordatum | reverse complement strand
CTTTTCAAATCGAATGTGCGCAGCGCTAAAAAGGGAACGCATCATTTTGGAAAAGACCCGCACTCCATCCTTGAAACGATTCCAACTGTCGAGATTCAGGATGAGAAATGGAGAGGACACATCAAGCGAAACGCACGGCCCGCCCTGCCGACACGTCTGGCGTGAGATGGGGAAAGATGATTTCAAGGAAAAGGATGAAGGATAAGGAAGAAGAGGAGGAGGAGGAGGAGGAGGAGGACAAGGAGGATGAGGAGGCGGGAGGAGGGAGGAGAAGGACTGAGTGAGTGAGTGAGGCGCTCCCCAAAGCGGTTCCCGGACCTGGCTAATACGACTGAAAGCTCAGCGTGCTGGCACCTCATCTTTGCCACCGAGGTGAGGTAGGAGGCGGAAGGCGAAGGAACGTAAGAGCTGGCAATCTCTGGAGGCTCCTTGGTCGAACATCTTCACCCGCCCGATATCCCAGCGAATAACCCTGCCCCTAGCACTACGAGTAAAAGTCTTGCTGCTTCAGCTATTTCGAGAAAGCCACTGGCGACGCTGGCTCGACATCCATTCAGCGCCTTGCCCCAGAAAACACTGGTGAAGCCCCCTGATCCTACGCGCGCGCTTGGTACAAAAAGCCCTGGTTTCCTCATGAGGGGGCCTCTTAAGCCTCAGCATCCACGCCAATACATTTGGTTCTTTAGCGTCCAGGAAGCGCACTGCAGCCTGATTCGGGGCCCATGCAGCCGAGCGCGAACAAATGCTGCCAACGGCGAAGGCGAAGGAGAAGGAGGAAGAGGAGGAGAATGAGGAAGGAGGAGGGAGGAGGGAGAAGGAGAAGGAGGAGAAGGAGAAGAGACGATCGGGGCCGTCTGGGCCCAGGTCCCAGTCGTCCAGGGACCGCTCCAGCAGGGCCGCCGCCTCCTGCGGCTTTTTCGTCTGGGGGGAGGGAACTCCTTCCCAATCCGGCCCCGTCGCTCCCACCTCTTGCTCTCCTCCTCCTCCTCCTCCTCCTCCTCCTTTCCTCCTCCTTCTCCTACTCCTCCTCGTCCTCCTCCTCCTCCTCATCCTCCTCCTCGGCGCCTCGGGTTTGCTTGCCGCGGGCGCACTGTGATCGTGAACCAGCAGATTTCCCTTCCACCCCTCAACCAGGGCGGCTACTCCAGGGGTGGCCCGCTGTCTGAAACACAGGCCTCCTCCTCCTCCTCCTACTCATCGTCTTCCTCTTTTCCTCCTCCTCCTCTCCTCCTTCTCCTCCTACAGCTCCCCTACAGCTCTCAAATCCTCCTACTTCCTCCTACGCTCCTCCTCCTCCTCATCCTCCTCCATCCTCCTCTCCTCCCCCCCTCCTCCTCTCCTCCTCCTCCCTCCTCTACTCCTTCTCCTCCTCCTCCTCCTCCTCTCTTCCTCCTCCCCTCCTCCTCCTCCTCCTTCTCCACCTCCTCCTTCTCCACCACCCTCCTCCTTCTCCTAAGATTACTACTGACTACTACTACTACTACTACCCTACACTACTACTTACTACTACTACTACTACTACTTACTCTACTACTACTACTACTACTACTACTACTACTACTACTACTACTACTACTACTACTACTTACTACTACTACATACTACTACTACACTACGACTACGACTACGAATACTACTACTACTACTACTGACTACTACTACTACGACTACTACGACTACTGCGACGTACTACTACTACTACTTACTTTTATAACTACTACTGACTCGACTACGACTACGACTAGATCGACTACACTACGACTACGACAACGACAACGAGACGACTACGACTACTACTTACTAATTTACTACTACTACTACGACTACTACTACTACTACTTCTACTACTAATACTACGACTACTCATACTACTACTACTACACTACTAGAACTACTACTACTACTACTACCACTACTACTACTACTACCACTACTACTACTACTACTACTACTACTACTACTACTGTTGCTACTACTACTACTACTACTACTACTACTACTACTACTACTACTACTACTACTACTGGTGCTACTACTACTACGAATACGGCGATGGGACAAACCCGACTGCGACGAATACTACTACTACTACGAGTACTAGGACTACTACTACTACTACTACTACTACTACTACTACTACTACTACTTCCCTACTACTACTACTACTACTACTACTACTGCTACTATTATTACGACCACTGTTACTACCAATCTGACAACTACTACGGCTACTACTACTACGGCTACTACTACTACTACTACTACTACTACGACTACTACTACTACTACTACTACTACTACTACTACTACTACTTTTACAATTTCTGCAACTAATACTACCACTACGACTACGAGTACGCCTACGACTACGACTACTACTACGACGACGACTACGACTACTACCTCTACTTCTTCTGCTGCTACTAGAACAGCTACAGCTACTACTACTACTACTACTACTACTACTACTACTACTACCACGACGACGACGACTACTACA
>CAUYUJ010005012.1:0-45000 GCA_963575745.1 Prorocentrum cordatum | reverse complement strand
TCGGCGGGAAACCTCAGTGCACAGCATACGGAGGCAGGTTCAAAATGCAACGCTGAGTTCAACAATATCATCCGAATCTAAAATTATCTTGCCGATGCTGCTTCACGGCGGCGCCGAAGCCTCATGATTTAGCTCTTGCATAGCCAATGATCCGAGAGAGGGGGCCGGCGGCAGGGAGCGAAGCCCTTACGGATAAACACAAATCCCAAGATCCCCAATATTTTCCCATATTGTCTGTTCCATATTGTCTGGACTGTCGTTTTCCCCACCGAATCCCATATTTTCATATTTTTCGGGGGATCGACGATTATTTGTGTCTGTGTGTCTTTTCCCCTCCCGAGCCTCCCCACTCTGGAGCGCCAGCAGGGCAGGCCGAGAGGCGCTCCCCCTGCCCTCCCGCTCCTGCCGCCCGAGGCTCCCTCCTGGGCCGGTTGGGCGTCCGAGTCCGTGCGGCCACCGAGCGGGCCTCGGGATCGAGCTCGTGCCGGCGGCCGAGCGGGCTGAGTTCCCGCGACGCCCTGTCGCAGCCGAGCCCGTGCGGCTGCTCACTCGGCGGCCGAGCGGGCTCGGACCCTGAACGGCCGCAGAAGGGAACCTTTGGGGCCTTTAGGGTGCCACTCCCTCGCCCCTCTGCTCCCCATCCCCACCTCCTCCAAGGCACGGCAAGGGCACTGCGCGCCAGGGCCCACGCTACCCTGCGCTTCCCTCCCCCCCTCCCCTCGGCAGTCGTCCGGAATTGCGTTTCCCATAATTAAAAAAAAGATGGAAACGCAATTCCGGCTTATTGAGTGCAGTTGTTTAGAGACAATTGCGTTTCCCATAATTCGCAAGGCTTCCCTCCTCGGTCCCCTCTTCTTCCTTCTTCTTCTCCTCCTCTCTCCTTCTCTCTCTCCTCCTCCTCCTCCTCCTCCTGTTCCTCCTCCTCCTCCTCCTCCTCCTCCTCCCTCTGATTATCCTTGCAATCCCTTATCTTCCTTGCCTCCCCCCCTTTCCCGCCCTCCTCCACTCCTCCTTCTTCTTCTTCCTCGCCCCTCCTCCTCTCCTCCTTCTCTCCTCCGCCGCCGCCGTCGCCGACGCGGCCGCTGCCGCCAGCGCAGGTCGCTGTCATCGTCGCTGGCCGCTGTCGTCGCTGTCGCCGCCGCCGCCCCGCCAGCGTCGTCGTCGTCGTCGTCGTCGTCGTCGTCGTCGTCGTCGTCGTCGTCGTCGTGGCTGCCGCCGCCGCCCGCCGCCGCCGCCCACCGACACCGCGCTCCTGCGGAATCGCGCACGGCGCTGCGCCGGGCCGCTCCAGCGGCGGCGGCGCCGCCTTCGCTGGCGGCGGCGCGGGCGGGGCCGCCTCGGCGTTGGGCCGGCGCGGGGGCGCCTTCGACGGCGCGGGCACCGCGGGCTGCGGGACGGCCTTGGCAGCTGGCAGGCCTCCTCCTTGGTCTTCATCGCTCTGCCTCTGTTCTCCTCCTCCCTCCGCCTCCGCGGTCGTCCAGCGCGATGCCTGTTGGGCTCCCCCTGTCGCTGTCGCTGTCGCTGTCAGCATCGGCGTCCGAGTGGGACGGTGCCATCAAGAGTACCTCTTCCTCCTCATCCAACTCCTCCTCCTCTTCCTCCTCCTCCTCCTCCTCCTCCTCTCTCCTCCTCTCTCCTCCTCTATTCTCCTCTCTCCTCCTCTCTCCTCCTCTCTCCTCCTCTCTCCTGCTCTCATCCTCCTCCTCCATCCTCCTCTCTCCTCCTCTCTCCTCCTCTCTCCTCCTCTCTCCTCCTCTCTCCTCTCTCCTCCCCTCCTCCTCCTCTCTCCTCCTCTCTCCTCTCTCTCTCCTCTCTCCTCTCTCCTCTCTCCTCCTCTCCTCCTCTCTCCTCCTCCTCCTCCTCCTCCTCCTTCTCCTCCTCCTCCTCCTCCTCCTCCTCCTCCTCCTCCTCCTCCTCCTCCTCCTCCTCCTCGGTCGGTCGGTCGGTGCCTAAGGGAATGAGTCTGGATCCCAATCGATGTGTGAGACGAGAGCGGCAGCAGAGAGAAAAAGGAGCAGAGGCAGCGATCGCGGGAGCGTGCAAGCCTCAACTGTGAAACGATGTCACTTCCCCCCAGTTACAAAGCCCAGTCCCAATCCACAATGAGCCCCTTTAAATGCCCAGTCCTGGTGCTGAGAGTCGAGCCAGTACGCGTGATGAATGACCTCGACGCTTAGGTAGATCACAGCCACGGTCGGCGGGGGAAAATGACGAGCACTCAGGTGCTGGGAGCAGGAGGTACTGCCATCACGCAGTTTCTCCCTGGTCAATTCGGGCTAGACCGGGTACGGCCGACGAGTCGGCGAAAAAGATACCTTCCCCCGAATACAGCAAGAGTTGTGGTGCTGCGCACACCCCTAGCCACAAAAAACACCCCTAGTGGCGAGCGTTCACAGGGTCGCACACAGCAGGGTTGCAATAGTTAGAAACGTCCTTCCCACTTAGGGCACTGCGAGAGTAGGTGCCGCGCACACCGCGCTTCTATTGAGTGGGGAGTCTGGTACGCTGATGAGCGTAGTCACGGCCCCTCTGGAACTCAAAGAAGGGGTCGAGAGGAACAAAGAAAGGGGCGACGTTTTCCTCCAGCACAAGAGGGGGGTCCCCCACATAATCAAATTGAAGCTGAATAGAGGCGAACACGGACTGGGCCAGGAAACGGCGGAGAGGGGAGGGGGAAGTTTTGACGGCAGCCGTATTCCAACCCCCACTCGTTTCTCCTCCCTCCAGGACCATCGGGTGAGCACTGTGCTGGCACCTCCCTCGGTGCGATAACTCCCTGAGCAGTTGACTCATCATGGGCACATTGATCCCCAGCAGGGAGGTTGGCTTTTTGGCCCTCAGCCCAAACATACATTGATCAATTATGTGCAACTGGACCCCGGGCATCCTAACAAAAACGAGCCAGAAAAGGGAGGTGCCAGCTGCTGGGGACATTCGGGCGATGCTCTGCTGGAGCAGGATGCTCCATCAAGGCTGCTAGTCCAAGCTTCCAGGCCGCCACGAGAAACTCAAGAGTGGTGCGCAATAGAGCATTGCCCACATCGATTTGCGTCTGTGCTCTTGTTCTCTGGGCTTTCGGCAGCGTAACCCCCATAGCATAGATGGTGACCTCAGTGGTCGGGGGTGGGGTCCAGGGGTGTTCTCAGCAATCTCACGATGGCGAGCAACACTCCACGTTTCACAAGGGGGGGCCGCAACCACACCCGCAATCCATCCTTCACGCATCAGTCTTAACCAAAAAAGCGATGTCAGGTTTAGACAAGTACCGATAGGTGGGACAATGTGTAACATCAAGAGACAGGACCACAATGGCCACCCGATACTGCAAAACCACTTGTTCAATCCACTCCTGAAGATCCCCTACGCGACGTTGGCCCGAAAAACGGCGGAGCAGGTAGCGGTGGGGCCTCGCAGGAGGAGAGGGCGGACAGAAGGGCGGCGGAGGAGGAGGAGGCGGGGGAGAGGGAGCAACGGGCTCGTCCACAAGCGGTTCTTGGGCAACCACTTTGAGTCCCCTAGGGGGGCCCCAGCACTTTGAGCGGCGGGTGGTGTGCGAAATCGTCCGTCATACCACGGGCACGGTTTGCACTCTGTTCCCGACCCCTTTCAGCACGCGCATCATCAATCTCGGCCAGGGAGGGCCTGACACCAGCAGCCACGAGACCCCTGAAACACGCCCTCGCCTTGGCAAGGTGTTTATACAGCCGTCCGTTAGCTCGGAAACTCAACAGCAGATGTGGCAAACCGTGCCCGTCGCAATCATGGAGGGAGTGAGCTTGTGGGGGTGTTGCTTGCCTCTATGGCTCCGGAGAGTCCTCTCTGTGGTGAATGTCTGCCCGCACTCGTAACGCGCGTAGCCCTGCGCCTCCACAATTTTGTCCTGGTGCATGGGCGTGCTCTTCACCGCCTCGGCAATGCGCTTGTCCCACAAGAGCAGTCGGTGCTGGTCACGCCACCAGGCTCTCGCACAAGCAAGAGCACTTCTGATTGGGGCCTTGAAACGGTGGGGGTCTAATTGCACGGCTTCGACCCACTCATCCAGCCCCCCGCTTCCTGGGGCATTTTTTGGACCCACCAAAAGCGTGAGCCAGTCTAGGCTCTCCCCCAAGGCACGGGCCCAGCTAGAAGGTTCGAGTAGGGCTACATCGAGTAGTCGGAGCAGGAAGCGGGGCGCCGACCGGAACAGCCTTACTAGAAACCTAAGTCGGCAAACATGGACAACCACTTCCCAAGGCAAGCTTTCAGCTCTCGCCATGACTTCTAAATAGGAGTAGTGAGTATCTGCAGAATTCGCTGCAGGCAGCCCCAGGGCACAATGATAAATGAACTCATGAGTGACTCGAAGCCTCCCCCGCACGGCACTCGGCATCGGCTTCCAAAGAGCTGCGGCGTAGAACAACCTGCTGGACCCGAAGGCTTCCGCATATAGAAGTTTAGCTTCCAATCCAAAGGCTTTTCTAAGGGCAACAATCGCTTTGACAGGTCGCACTGCCGCTCTCGCCGCTATGCTCCTAGCAATAATCTCTAGTCCCTCCCCCCCGCTATCGGATAGCATGGCCCCCGGGCAGTTGTGGGCTCTGACCACTTCCACAGCAGTCTCGCGCTGTGGGGAAGTGATCAAGGGGGTCTTCGCCATATAGCATTCTAGAAGCTCTTTGGGACCCGACCCCCCTGAAGCGCAACATGATTTTGGTGTTGGTAGCGTTGAGCTTAAGGCCGTGTAAGGCACAAGCAACGAAAACAATATCGACAATCTCACTGAGGGCCTCAATGAGGCCCAGGGGATTTTCATCCGCCACCGAAGGGGTTAGATCATCAACGAACGACACACTGGTCGTCGCATCCAGGTCTTCTACTGTATGAGAGAAGGCTCCTACGTTTGCTTGCGGCCGCCATTGCAATCCTCTGTCCTCCATCTTGTCCACGATGTCGGTCTGGATGCTGGCGAATGCAATGTTGAAAACATCTGTGGCCATAATGGTGCCGGGTCGGCATCCCGCGCGGGGTATCACGAACCCTTCCGCACCCTGCACGGCCCAAAAGCCCCCCGCTGGGCCTCTCCTAGGAGCGCCAGTAGATGGGGGTTGTCAACGTGTTGCTCCATGAGTGGCCCTTCTTGAAGTTGGGCTCTGACTCCGACCAACAGCGCCGGGGGAATGGAAAGGTCTTCCGGGGTCTCTTCCAAAAGGTCCTCTTCTCCAGGTAGATCGTACACCAGCTGCCTTATAGTGGAGTAAAACGCAGCCGTCAGGTCAACAAACAAACTGCCACACGACATTTTTCGGGCCTCGGCGGCAGACCATAAGGATTTGACAAAATGAACGGCAGCGTCACACGATCTACCTGGCATCCCCCCACATTGTTGAATAATGAGGGCACAATGAAGATAGTCAAGTGAAAATCTCCTGAAAACTCATGATGAACTTTACAAGTGGTGTTGGTGCATAAGATGCTCCTCTGGTTTCTCGCCAGAGCAAGGCCCCCTTTGCCCTTGAAGAAAGACCCCACTCGACCATCTTTGAAATCTAGGGGTTCCCGCGTGGTCATCGCGACCTTTGTCAGTAAGGGTAAGATCACATCTGTAACTTGGATGGGCACGAGTTTCAGCAAATCTGGTACCAACCCATCGGGTCCTGGCGCCCCCCCCCCCAGGCATGCTACGTAGGAGGCTGACAGAATAGTATTTCGTAAGCATCTTTCCGATGACTCGAAGGGCGTCATCCGACAAAAGTGAGATCATCTTATTGTAGTGATCTCTAACATCGCTTTCATCAGTAACTCTCCCCTTCTCAACCTGAGCGAAGTGCAATTGGAGGTTGGCAGCCACCTCTTGCTCGGCCGTCAATGGTCGTCCGTCAGACGCGGTCGCAAAAGGGAAGGTGGTGGGTATCTTTGGGGGCCCTCCCCCCAAACATCATGATAGTTTTGGCTTCGTCCCATTCGCTCTTGGGGAGTCCGAAATCTCTGGCCCCCTGCAACTCAGAGGCCTTCAGATCAAGGTAACCGCATCTGTCTTTCTCAAGTGCACGCGTCAAAATTGGGCCAGCGTCAAGTAGAAACTTCTGCATGGCGAGCTTGGCCCGCAGATCCGCGCTGGTTCCATGGGCCAACTTGGATAGAGCGAGCTCTAGTGCAAGATATGCCGGCCTCCACTGGTCGGCTTCGGGGTCAATGGCAAACCCTGAGATGTCCCGATGTCTCAGGCGCCCTCTGAAGTGGAGCAAGCACCGTGTCGCCTCGGGCCCCCCACAGGGGGCCTCAGCAACTTTCTTGAGGACCCGCAGGACCCCCCCCCCCCTAACAGAAATAAGGTCCAAGGAGGACTCAGAGACGTAGCACTTGCGAGGTCTCCTAGGGGCAACTCCAAAGGCCATGACAGCATCACTCTTAATGGTATCGACGGCACAAACATGGTGCTCAGAGACAGGCGCCGACCATAGCGCCGAATGGGCCTCCTTGAGTCCTTGCTTGAACAGCTCAACCTTGCCAGGGTCCTCAATGTTTTTTTTGTCGAGCCTCTTATCGCTGGGGATCTGGCGGACTTGCGTGGCGCTCCAAGAGAAGGTAACAACAACTGACTGGTGGTCAACATGAAGCGACAACTTGTCAAGATAATGAAGCGCGTCTGATAAAAGGGCGTGGTTGGCAGGCCATTGTTGCGCACAATCATACCTAGTCAATTCTGTGTCAATAGCCGAGGGTCGATTCCCATGTCCAATCATCAACCGCACCGAGAAAGGCATTGACTGCCCGATGCTCGGCTGCGAGCAAATAGGTGTGCAAGTTACCCCCTCCCTCGCCCTGGTCCTGCCTGAAACCAGCTTCTCCACCCGAGGAGGATGCGAGACCCCCGAGCCTACCACTCGCATCAATGAGAACGAGGGCAGGCCCCCAGGATTCCTGAAGCCTGTGCATCTCGCCCCAGAAATGAGCACGAGCAGCCTCCCCAGATCCCGAATGCGGCGCATGTGCCACCAAACTGTTGAGAACCAGCCCAGGGGCGCACACCGCCACCGAGAGCCAACGGGGGGCAGCGGAGATGACGCGGAAGTGCGTCTTATTGAGAAGGAGTGGATTGTTGCACGTCTGTCCGTATGCTAACTTTAAAGTTACCCATAATTCACAGCCAAGCTCTTTGGCTTCGTGGCCAGACGATATAACGAAGAAGGCTCCTGAACAGTAAGCGCCACGGGAATCCTCGCTTCCTGGGTGCCCGCCAAGAGAATCCCTTCAGAATCCAACTGGGCCTTGATCGCCAGGTCCAGCGCGGATCGCATCTTACCTCTGCGCCCCTCCGCTTAGCAACGGCAGCACTCTTGGCATTCAAGGCGACAACTTTTGAGTCAAGAACGCGGGTGGCTTTGCTGGTTCTCAACGCAGGGCGGTGATCCAGGTCCTCAGCAGAGCCATCCACTGGAGGTGCCCTCAAGCCTTTTTCTTCTAGCACGGGGACGGTGCCGAGGGCGTGTTGTGGGGGTATTGCGAGCCACTCCCACTCACGGTGAGTCTCATTGTTGGTGGCCCCAGCCCAAACAGGCGATACAAAACAAGGCCCCCATTGGTTGAGCCCCACGAGGTTCGCAAGGTGGTCCGCAAGTGAGTTCCATGGGTGTCCCTCGCGGCCCGTAACGCGTAGGACTCTGATAGCCCCCCCCCCAAGTCTGGCCATCTAGACCTGACCACAGCAAGAGCAATAGCATGAATGATCTGCAACATGCGTGCAATTACGTTGCCATCCCGAACCGACGCGTTGCCGTCTAAGTAATTGCACACGTTCAGCGAGTCTGTGTGGATTGTGGTCGGCGGGTGCTCGGCGTCGCTGATGATGGCCATCAGGGCCCACGCTGCGGCCGCGCGCTCGATGTCCGTGCTGTCGAGAGGCCCCCGCGCTCTCGATGTGAGGAAAGAGGTCTGCCCAAACGCCCTGGAAAGACACCCCTTCGTCATCAATGGCTACCTTAACTGCTGCCCAGGCCCCAGCGTCGTCATCTCCGTGTCTCAGGGGCCCATCGGTGAAGTGAGAAACCCCCTTCCAACTCGAGTCTCTCACAGGGCACATCCCCAGGGCCCAGGGGGATTCAATGGGGAGCCCCTCCGGCAAGGAAAACACCCAGGGCATCGGAGGAACGGAGGAAACGAGTTCCAAGATGGTCGGGCCCCGCTCAAAAGGGCACCATAGTTGTGCTTCTAAGGGAGGAGCCAAGGTTGTGGGATTGTTTGTACACTGGGCTGACGCTCCCCCGCCTTCCGACCCAGGCGAGGTCTCTGTGAAACTCGGCATGCATATGGCCCATGTCCTGCCCTTCATCCGCTTCATGCGGATCAGAATCTAAAACAAAAAGGGGCGCATACCTATTGCTGGCATAGCGCGGATGTAGGCTGGCCCAGGCACGATCGGACCTCCCTCCCCGATCGTCTCCCCCCCCTCATCCAGACCGACCGATCGACGCCTATGGGTCCCCACTGGCGGATCAGAGCCAGTCACCGCAGCGTGATTGTGGGTGTGTGCAGGAAGATCTCTACTAAAGAGAGCGCTAGACTCGGGCTGATCTGTCTCCCTAGTTCTAGCACCTTTCATGCATGACCTGACCCTGGTGGAGGAGTGGAGGGACGTGTTGTGACCCAAGAGAGAAGCATTGTCACCAGGTCTACAGATCCTAACTACACAAGTCCCAAAACGCACCGCACTTAGGCAGTCCTGGGCTCTTTTCGGGGTGGGCTTCTGATCTCCTTGGGACCCCCCCCCACCGGCAGCAGAAGCGGATCCTCCTGCGAGAGGGCCCCAGGAAAAAAGGCCTGGGCCGGTGACAAAAAAGGTTCACTCAAATCACATAGACCCTTAATCTCCTCCATCTCCTAATCTTTTGCCTCCACCTTTGCCTGTGCGCCGTGCGGATCCTCAGCGACCTCCGCGGGCGAGGCGTTCACCTCGACCGTCACTGGCATCTGGGTGCTGCCCCTCCCCTCGCTCTGCACCGGTGTCGCTGTGCCTCCAATCGGTGTTGGTGGCAAGGCTGCGCTGCTGGAATACTTGACGGTGGTGGTAGTACTCCACCCTCTGCATGACTTGACGCGCCCATAGCACTGCTTTGCTGCTGCTGTAGATGCGTCATGATTGTATCCATGCGCGTGTCGGTGTACGTCTGACGCTGTCACAACATTTTTACCACCTCCGATAGTTGTTTGATCTCGGTGTCGGGTTGATACTGGGGCTGAGGCGGCATCGTTGGGAACTGCTGCTGCTGCTGTGGCTGCATCATCTGAGGAACGAAGGACCCTGGTAGGTGCATACCCATCGACGGCTGGCACGTCGTCGGAGGCGGTGGCGGTGGTACTGGTGCTGGTCTGGCTCCCATATGTACATTGTCCCCCGTCATGGCCTCTAACTCCTCGAGCTCGTCGATAGCAGCCTTCCACTCAGCGAGATCCTTCTCCGCATCCCGATACTGTAGCTGCATCTCCTTAATATTGGACATGAGTGCCTTCAGGTACGTCTGGCACTTGTCCCTCTTGATCTTCGAATCCGCGAGCAGATCAACCAATCTCTCCGTTGTACTCATCATATACTTCAAACAGGCGGCCTCCTTGATGTAGTGATTTGCGTCCTCTTTGCCCGCCTTAATGGCTACGATGATCAGGCGGGCAATCTCGAACATACGCTGCTTCGTCTTGGCCTTGTAGGTCTTGCTCCCAGGGATATCCGATGGCACCTGTTCGTATCCAAGCATCTGCATGTAAGTGACCGCACCCGAACGCTTCATTGTGACAACTCTGCCAAGGAAGCGCTTGATCTCTTCTTGCTCTGGACGCAACTCCTTCCGATCCTGGTCGCGCTGAAAGTCCTTCTGGACCTCCCTCCTTGTACGGCTGGGCTCACGTCGGGGTTGTTGTTGTCGCTGTGGCGTTTTTCCACGCACACGCTGCTCATAGTGTCGACCACACAGACATGCTCAGTGGTGCCCCCGTACGTACCGTCCACACGCACAACCCCATATGTATCCAGGTCCTGATGGCATCTTCACAATATGGGGCGAGCTGTGGTGGCTCCTCAAAAGGGGCTGGGCTTTGTAAAGCGAGTGCGCTGTGACGGCGCTCGTTTGCGCGCCTATGCCAGCGCGGTTCACGCGCCGTGACAAGGGAAGTGCAGTGAGAGAGGAAGAGTGAGATACAATATCCTCTTCGCGGACGTGCACAGGCACGCCTAAGGCTCGGCCTGCACCTGGGCCGCACGCCTTCTCCTCCTCCTCCTCTTCCTCCTCCTCCTCCTCCTCCTCCTCCTCCTCCTCCCTCCTCCTCCTCCTCGTCCTCTCTCATCCTCCTCCTCTCTCCTCCTCCTCCTCCTCCTCCTCCTCCTCCTCCTCCTCCTCCTCCGCCTCCGCCTCCGCCTCCTCCTCCTCCTCCTCCTCCTCCTCCTCCTCCCTCCTCCTCTCTCCTCCCTCTCCCCTCCTTCCCCTCCTCTCCCTCCTCTCTCCTGCTCCTCTCCCCTCTCTCTTCCTCTCTCCTCCTCCTCCTCTCCTCCTCCTCCTCCTCTCCTCCTCCTCCTCCTCCTCCTGCCCTCCTCCTCCTCCTCCTCCTCCTCCTCCTCCTCCTCCTCCTCTCCTCCTCCTCCTCCTCCTCCTCCTCCTCCTCTCCTCTCCTCCTCCTCCTCACTCCTCTCCTCCTCCTCTTCTCCTCCTCCCTCCTCCTCCTCTCTATCCTCCTCTCTCCTTCTCTATCCTCCTCATCTCCTCCTCTCTCTCTCTCCTCTATCCTCCTCTCTCCTCCTCTCTCCTCCTCTCTCCTCCCTCCCTCCTCTCCCTCCTCTCTCCTCCTCTCTCCTCCTCTCCTGCCCTCTCCTCCTCCTCCTCCCTCTCTCCTCCTCCTCCTCCTCTGCACTCCTCCTCCTCCTCCCTCCTCCTCTCATCCTCCTCTCTCCTCCTCCTCCTCCTCCTCTCCCTCTCTCCTCCTCTCTCCTCTCTCTCCTCATCTCATCCTCTCATCCTCCTCTCTCCTCCTCTTTTCTCATTTCTCCTCCTCGCTCCTCCTCCTCTCTCTTCTCTCTCCTCTCTCCTCCTCTCTCTCGCTCCTCTCCCTCCTCCTCGCTCTCGCTCCTCCTCCTCCTCCTCCTCCTCCTCCTCCCCCCTCCTCCTCCTCCTCCTCCTCCTCCTCCTCATCCTCCTCCTCCTCCTCCTCCTCCTCCTCCTCCTCCTCCTTCCTTCCTTCCTTCCTTCCTTCCTTCCTTCCTTCCTTCCTTCCTTCCTTCCCTTCCTTCCTTCCTTCCTCCTCTCCTCCTCCCTTCTCCTCCTCCCTTCTCCTCCTCCCTTCTCCTCCTTCCTCCTCTTCTTCCTCCTCCTCCTCCTCCTCCTCCTCCTCCGCGGTCTGGAGGTTTACGAAGACGGTGTGTCGGGGCTGTGGTGCAGGGGGCGCTACCCTCGGGCTTGACTGTGATGATCATGACCCTCCACCAGGAGAAGCAGCTAGACAGGGTCCGTTGGCGTTGCTAGGAAGCTCCTCGGAGGTGATGCGTGTGCCAAGGTCCCTGGCCTGGATCCCGAGGGCCAGCCAGTTCAGGACGAAGATGGAGAACCTCGTCTGAGGTATCGTTCGAGTGCGGATGAGGTCGTTCTCAGGCGTGTGGGTGTGGCGGGATGTGAAGTGGAGCTATGTGTTCGTCGTTTTAGTCTTGCCACAGGTGGATAAGAATGCTAGCACGATATCCATCCACAGGAACCTGGAGCCGTGTTCGGCCAACTTCCCGTCGAGCCGACCCCGACGATTCTAACCACTGGCACTCTATCGATAAAGGCGAACACTTATGCGATGCGATTCGCGACCGACGTCAGCAGGTTATTGTAGAGAGCAGAGGAAATGGTTTTCTCGAGTTGTACGTGTTAGATTCCTCCCATCCCCTCTATCTTCGACTCAATGTGCGTGTTCTTTTTCTCGACTCTGACGCTCGTGATCGGATTCTCAGAGTTGACCCGTGAGTTCTCTGGGCTGCGGCCAAAACGGTGGCGATACCCCTCTTGCGGGCCTGTGCGACACTGAGCCCAGAGAGACGGCCCCAGGATCCGCAGCGGTCCCTCCTCCCCCGACGGCGACGTGGCGATACGAGCTGAGGGGTTCGACCGGCCAAGTTTGCGATCGAGAGTTCAAGTCGAGACGGGCCCACTGTCTAATCAGCAGTTCTCGGCGGCGGGTTGGCATTCGATAAGTCTATCATACAAACGGCTGTCGTCACCACTCAGTGCATTTTCTGCCGTCACTCGTTTCGGACGAGGAGGATTGCCCAGGAGCACCCGTTGCAGGCGGCTTTGAGGAGTCGTTGTCCCATCATGTCCACGCCGTATCATCCCCAGTCACGGTTCCTGAGGATCTAAAGTGTCCGTTGGCATCGATAACAGTGGCCTCTCTTTTCGGCGGTCATAACTCAGGCTCTTGTTGTTCAGTAAGCGAGCCTTTCGCCGACCTTGCCGCTCTGAGCAACCACCTGCTCACCCACACTGGCTGCCCTCTTCATGGGCGCGCACTGGTTCGAGAGCGGGCCGATGTTCAAGCTGAGCACGGAGCAGGTCGAGGCCGAGAGGTCGCCCTCAGCGCAGCGCGGCGGCGGCGGGAGGTCCTTAGGGCGCGGCCGCAGTGGATCGAAGGCTGCTTCCCGCCCTCGTGGACAGCAGCGTCGTCGGGGCAGCGTAGTTCGTGGACCCAGGCGGCGGCGGGAGCCGCTGAAAACGCCGCTCGGCCCCAGCAGCCCCTCGACTCCGTCGGTTGCGCCGCCGTTGACTCAAGCTCGCCCCCCTTTTGACAGCGATGTTAGGGATAATTTTAGCCCTGCACCTGCTGGGAGTGCTGTGGATCGGGTTTCTCGTCCTGGTGCCGGGAGTGCTGTGGATCGGGTTCCAGATAACGTCACTGGGAGTGCTGCTGGTCGGACACCACGTCTTGTCGCTGGGAGTGCTGTGGATCAGGTTCCATGTCCTGGCGCTGGGAGTGCTGTGGATCGGGTTCCAGATGATGAACGTCGCTGGGAGTGCTGTGGATCGGGCCCCACGTCGTGCCGCTGGGAGTGCTGTGGATCGGGTGCTACCCCGGCAGCTTTCGGCTCCCGACCGCACGGGGCAGCCGCGGCATGAGCTTCTACCCCAGCAGATGTCGGTTCCACGTCCTGGCGCGTCGCATGCTGTGTATCTGGCTCCTTCCGACGGCGCTTGGAGTGCTGTCGATCGTGGCCCTCGTCAGGCTCTAAGTGTGGTCTTTAGCTGCGAGTTCGCGAAGACACCCAGTTGCGCCACTGCTAGCCTTCCTCCCCCTCCTCTCGGCGGCCCTCCTCCGAGCCTCCCCTCAATTTTTAACAACTCGTGAGTTTGGCCGCCTTAAAAGAAGGACCCTTGGGGGCTTCAACTTGTGTCCGTGCTTCAAGATTTTCAAACCATTGTCTTCCATCGGGGCACTTGACTCAGTAAACAGAAATCTTTGCTGGGACCTTTGAAGAGGGAATTTGGAGGGATGGATTACTGAAACATCGTTGACGCATCCTGGGTTTACACTGGTCTGCCTCCTCCTCCTCATCATCACCACCACCACAACCATCATCATCACCACCACCATCATCACCGTCATCATCCTCATCATCATCATCGTCGTCGTCATCATCGTCATCATCGTCATCATCATCGTCATCGTCATCGTCATCGCCATCCTCCTCCTCATCATCAACATCAACATCAACATCAACGTCAGCAGCATCATCATCATCATCATCATCAGCAGCAGCATCATCATCATCAGCATCATCATCATCATCTTCATCCTCATCCTCATCCTCACCATCACAAGCTTTCTCGTCCTCGTTCTCCTCCTCCTCCGTCTCCCCTACCCCACCCGCTTCTCCCTCCCGTCCCTCCCCTCCTTGCTCGCGAGCGCCCCCGCGATGTCGCCCCTGGAAAGAGAGCGCCTTCGACTTCGGGGCCGGCGCCTGCACCTCCTGCTGCTTCGCCTCCAGGAGCGGCGGGAGGAGAAGGAGAAGGAAGAACACGAGGATGAGGAAACATCAAATGAGTACGAACCGAGTGTGCAACACGTAGAATAAGGATGCTCAGAATAATACACCACGGAAGAACGCATAAAAGAAAGGAGGGAGGGAGGAGGATGAGGAGAGAGAAGCCGAGGAAAACAAGGTGGATGAGCAGGAGGGGAGGAGGAGGAGGAGGAGGAGGAGGAGGAGGAGGAGGAGGGAGGAATACGAGGCGGTCGAGGGGGAAGAGCATGAGTAGGAGGAGGAGCAGCAGGACGGGTACCACTTTTTATCACTTGTAAATGCGGCCCATACGTTTCACCCCAAGATTTGCACCCCTTTCACTGCAACCCGTAAGTTGCACTCCGCACGTAAGTTTGCAACCCTTCAGTTGTACTCCATGTGTTGCACCCCATGTCTTGCATTCGATACGTCGCACAACGTACGTCGTCCTCCATAGTTTGCACCCCGAGAGTTAAACAGACAAGGAGGGAGGGGGAGGAGGAGGATGAGGAGGAGGAGGAGAAGGAGGAATATGATGATGATGAGGCTCTGATGAGGAGGAGGAATATGGGGAGGAGGAGGCGGAGGAGGAGGAGGAGGAAGAGGAGGGGAGGAGGATGAGGCAGGCGCGTGCTAGAATTTGGCGCGTGCGTGGCTAGTGGCGCGTGGGCCTGTAAGAAATGTCGGAGTCACACAGCCTCTCGGAGCTCTAAGGGAAGTGCTAGTGATAAGGAAATAATGATGATGAGGAGGAGAAGGAGGATTACATCAGACACCACCAGGAGGAGGAGGAGGATGAGGAGGAGGAGGAGCAGCACCAGCAATATTACGCAGATCTGGAGGATTAGGAATTCGGATGTGGACGGAGGAGGAGGAGGAGGAGGAGGAGGAGGAGGAGGAGGAGGACAAGACGGAGGATCAGATCAGACTACAGAAGGCTGGAATGCGCAGAGGACCCGCCCCTTCCCACTCCGACCTCGAGCCAGCACCAGACCTTCCGGGTCAGAGCTTGCCATGCACGGGCATCGCCCAGCAGCGCTCCCAGAAAAGCCGTTCAGCACCCCCCGAGCTCTCCTGAAAGCGCCCGGACGCGTCGGAACATTGCCGAAAGCGTCTGGACGCCTCCAGAAGCCTTCGAAACCTTCAGAAGCCCCCACAAGCCCCCTAAAGCAGTCGAAGAGGTCTGAAACCCTCCGACCCTCCTGAAAACCTCCGAGAAGAACAAGCATAGGCGCACGTAGGCTAAATGGTGAGACGGCTACCTTTGGGTTCATTTTGGGCCCTGCTGGCCGCACAAGTGTGGAACGTCAAAGCGACGATAAAGACGACGGCGACGACGACGGCGACGACAGCGATGAGCGTCTTCTCTCCACAGCCACAGACACACCCAGCCATCTCGGGGATGGACAGACCCCCCTTTAGTAAAACGTGGTTTAGTGAAAACGACCTGAGGCCCAAACCTGGCGGGCGCAACCCTGGAAAATAACGGCCGCGGCGCCCTCTCGAGAACCGAAAACGGACAATTCACTAATCGACGTGTCACTGTTGGGGGTTCTGTCCACACCCAGCCATCCAAGTACAAGTCGTGCCTACGAGGGCAACGCGTGGGGATCCGAAGCCCTCAGGAGACGTGTTGCGAGCATGGAGTCGGAGCCGGAGTCGGAGAGACGATCGCAGGCGTCGGAGCAGTACGGGTAGGCGCAGGAGCCCGAGTCGGAGAGAAGTACGGTAGGCGATAAGAAAAACTGGAGTCGCAGGGGCAGGAGCCCGAGTCGGAGAGACGATCGCAGGAAGCGGAGGAGGAGGAGGAGGAGGAGGTGGAGGAGGAGGACTTCGCGACGAGGCGGGATGGAAGCGAGAGGAGGAGACGAGGCGAATCCATGAGAAGACCTCCGGGAGCAGCCCGAGAGCCTCCTCCTCGTCCTCCCTCCCTCTTCCCTCCCTCCTCCCTCCTCCCTCCCTCCCTCCCTCTCCCTCCTCCGTCTTCTTCCTCCTCCTCCTGCTCCTCCTGCTCCTCCTGCTCCTCCTCCTCCTCCTCCTTCTCCTCCTCCTCGTTATCCTCGTCGTCGTCCTCCTCTTCCTCAATCCCTTTTCTTTCTTTCTGAGTGTTAGCAAGCGTGGACTCCAAACATGTCTTACCCGCCAAGATTGAGCAATCTATGTTGCAAAATCAATGTGGTGCAATCGATGTTGTGCACTCTACGTGGCGCAAGTCATATGCCGTACAAATGTTTGATCGCAATGCGTTGTCAACTCCACTGCTCGCGCAATCATCCCACCCACCCGCCCACCCACCCACCCGCATTTCGGTTAGCAAAAAGAAAACGGCGGCGTTTGCGTTGACTGTCTGGCGCTGGCTGGCGCATGGCTGCAGACGCGGCCGCGCTAGCGAGCGCACGCTCGCGCGCTGAGCGGCAAGCGAGTCTGGCGCGACCGGCGCGGCCGCGGTGGCGCTGACCGCTGGGGACTTCCCAGCGCGTCTCGCTGGCCGCGTTGGCGCGCGGGAACTGCAGTGCGAGTCGGTGGTTCGGGCGGGCGCGGTATCATGGCGACATCGAAACTGGCAGACACGATGATGATACTAGCGATGCTGGTGACGGCGACGGTGATGACGGCGGCAAGGACAATGATAAGGCCGATGCTGATGACGCCGATGACGATGCTGGTGTCCACGTGTTGGTGATGAAGGTTGTGGAAGGATTCCGACATGCGCGCGCGTTCGACCGGCACGGGTGGCCCCCTTGGTATGATTTGATCAGGATCGTGCCCCCCGCACCCAGCACGCGCGCAAGGGTGTTAGAGCGATTTCGACATGCGCGCGCGATTGGCCCGCTTGGTCGCATTTGATAAAAACTTTGCAAACCGAAGGCTTTCGTGAGAAATTGAAAAGGGCGCGCGCAAACTTTTCTTTGAACGATCAGGTTGCAACACTATGTGCTTGTTTTGGATTTGTTTCCAGGCATTCGATTTTGAAATCCGTGTGAACCCAAAAATTGACGAAGGATTCCAGCATGCGCACGCGACGACGCGCGCGTGTGTACTTCGTCACGCTGATAATCAGCGACTGATGATATTTGATGAACAGGGGTGCGCAAATAGTTTCATTTTTCAATGATGGTGGGGTGGGGGGGGGGGGGCGGCCTGGCTTCCTGGGATGTTACGACTCCATATTTACTTTAAAAGATGGGGCAGAATCGTTCATGAAGTGCACATCCCCACTGGGTATCAATAAGCTAGGGGGAGGGGGGAGATCTTAATCCTTGGGAGATCTTAATCCTTTGTTCGAACAGAGAACACATGTTGTGCAATCTGGGTGGAGCAGTCAGTCTACGTAGTGCAAGCTCTGTGACGCAGTTGAAGTTGCGCAATCGATGTTGTGCAATCTACGTGGTGCATGACGTGCGGTGCAGCCAACGAGCGCGACCTGCGTCGATCCATCTATGTTGTGGTGCAATCTTTGTGGTGCAATCTAGGTGGTGCATTTAATTTCTGTTCGCAGTGAGTTGTCCACTCCACTGCTCGCGCAAGCATCCCACCCACCCACCCGCAACTTGGTTTGCACAAGCTCTTAAGACCGTGACGGTGGGTACCACATGGCACTTGGCAACAATAGCGACGCCGACGACGACAGCGACAACAACGACGACGACGACGCCACCGACAACGACTACGACGACACCGACGACGTCTCCAACGACCTCCACGACGCCGACAACGACGACGACGACGACGACACCGACGACGACGACGACGACACCGACGCCGACGACGACGACGATGACAACGACGACGACGATGACGACGCCGACGACGACGATAACGACGACACCGACGACGACGACGACGTCAACGACGCCGACGACGACGACGACGACGACGACGGAGGGACGACGACGAGACGCCGACGACGGACGACGACGACGACGAACGAATGACGACAACGACGCTGACTTCCGACGACGACGACGAAGACGACGACGAGTCGCCAACGAAGGACAACGGGAGGAGGGAGGCCGTACGACTGCGACACGACGGACACGACGAAGAGGGGACGACGCGCCGCCGAACGACGGCAGCGAACAGGGAGGAGGGAAGACGACGACGACGACACAACGACGACGAACGCGACGAAAATAGGAGGGCACTACGAGACGCCGACGACGGACGTCGACGACGACGACGAGGGAGGAGGAGGAAGGACGACCACGGCGACAACGACGACGGAAACGACCACGACGCCAAAGAGGACGACGACGACGAACACGAGGAAAGACAGAGGACGACGTAGGCGACGACGACGACGACGCGGGAGGAGGGAGGACGGCGACGACGACGACGACGACGACGACGCGAGAGCGCGCGCGCACGCTTTTGGACGCACGATTTTGAAATCCTTCCGAAACCGATGGGTTTGTTTTGAAAAGGTTTTCCGGCATACGCCCGCGACGACGCTGCGCGTACTGCACTTCGTACGTGTTTTGGCAGAAGGAAATTTCATCCGATTCTCGCGACGGCACACGCGCAAGGGCGTTCGACAGATTTCGACATGCGCGCGCGCGAAGCCCGTTTGGTAGCATGTTGTGAAAATCTTGAAAAACCTATGGTTTCTTAAGATTTCGCAAGAGCTCGCGCGGAAGCTTTTTTAGCAAATCAGTGTTGCGAAACTGTGTGTTGTTGTATGTTTTTCGGAGACTCGATTGCGAAATCCTTCCGGCACCAGAAGTTGTTGCAGGATTTCGGCGTGCGCGCGCGACGACGCGCGCGCGTGCACCTCGTCCCATGTTTTGCAAGGGATTCGTAAAAAAGGGCCATGTAAGAACAAGAAATGTCACCGCATAATGCTTTTCACAAAAGAACCTCAGGGGGGGGAACCCGGCCTAGCTGGGATGATATGATTTCATATTTAGGATGGGCGAAAATATGAGATAAAAAACAAAAAACGCATAAAAAAAAAGGAACAAAAAAAAAAAAAAAAAAAAGAGAAAAAGAAAAACTAAAAAAAAGGGAACATAAATAATAAGAGAAAAAAAAAAAAAAAAAAAATAGAAAAAAAAAAATAAAAAAAAAGATATAAAAAAAAAAATACGGGGGCGAGAAAAACAGAAAGAGAACGAAAAAAGAATAAAACAAAGAAAAAAGAAAAAAAAAGAAAAAAACAAAAAAACAAGAAGAGAAAAAAAAAGCTACAAGAGAAAAATGAGAAATAAATAGAGAAAAAATACAAAAGAAAAGGTGGGCAGAATAACTTGAAATCATACTATCCCAGGGGGAATCGATAAGTCCGGGGGGGGAGAATCTATCTTCTTTTTAAAAAGGAGAATCCATCCTGCTGAACTTGAAGTCGTCATCTCCTCTGCTCGCGCAAAAACATCCGCACCCACCCACCCGCAAACTTGTTGAAACCTGTTTAAGACCGACTACTACGACCGGACGGCCAAACGACTGGCCGACACGACGGACGTCTCCGACGACTTGAAACGACGATACACGACGCCAACGACGACGAATACGACGACGACGCCAAACGAAGCGACGACGAGGAGGAGGAAAACGACGACGTGCGACAACGACGACAAGACGACAACGACGAGGGAGGAGGGAGGACGGCGACGACGCGACGACGAAGAAGGAGGAAGGGGCGCGGACAGAGCCCGACGACGACGCGACGAGCACGAGGCAGACGCGACGAGGAGGGACGACGACGACGGCGACGAAGATAGAGGACGACGACAGACGCCGACGACGGACGACGACGACGACGTGGGAGGAGGTGGAAGGACGAACCACGGCGACAACGACGACGGAAACGACCACGACGCCAAAGAGGACGACGACGACGAACACGAGAAAAGACAGAGGACGACGTAGGCGACGACGACGACGACGCGGGAGAAGGGAGGACGGCGACGACGACGACGACGACGCAAGAGCGCGCGCGCACGCTTTTGTTGAAAATCCGTGTTGCGAAACCTTGTGTTGTTGTATGTTGTTTGGACGCACGATTTTGAAATCCTTCCGAAACCGATGGGTTTTGAAGGTTTTCGGGATACGCCCGCGGTTTTCTTAAGATTTCGGAACCCTTCCGGCACCGAAGGTTTTTGAAGGATTTCGGCATGCGCGCGCGACGACGCGCGCGTGTGCACTTCGTCTCATTTGTTGCAAGGGATTCGTAGGACTCACCAGGAGACCCACCAGGAGGGAGGAGGAGTGAGGCGGAGGAGGAGGACGAGGAGTAGGCGGAGGGAGACGATGATGATGATGATGATGATGATGATGATGATGGTGTTGGTGATGATGATGCTGTTGCTGAAGATGATGATGCTGCTGCTGGTGATGATGCTGGTGGTGATGAAGATGATGATGATGATGATGATGATGAGGATGCTGATGATGATGAACATAATGCTGACGTTGATGCTGTTGATGATGATGATCAAATGCCCCACTGCACGAGGTTACCTCCACACACCGCGACTGGAAAATAACCGGCATTAAAAAGTTAAAGACAGGAGGCGCACCATGAAAGGAGGCGCACCATGAAAGGTGGCTCTCACGGGGGGAGCGAGAAGGAACAGAAGAAGAGGAAGACGAAGAGGATATGAGGAGGGCGAAGAGGAAGAGGACTTTTTTGCCAGGCGCAAGCGCGACGCCGCGGTGCCTCGCGATCGTGAAACAGAGAAACGATGAAAGCCACGAACGAGGCCGTGAAACAGCAGTGCAAGGGGTGAGGGGGCGGGCCGAGGAATCTCCGCGAAAGCGGTCCTGAGACGCGCATTTCGCCTCAGCGGGCGGCCATCATGCTCCGCAGAGCCTGCTGCCACTGCAGGCGCTCGAGCATGGATGCGCACTGCCCGTGGCCTTTGGAGCAGATGTTGAACAGCCGTTTGACGAACATGTTCTTTGTCTCCTCCCCGTAAACCCAGAACGATCGGGCCACCCCTCCTTGCTCGCATTGTTGCGGCAAGTGCATCATGTAGTGGAATTTCGGATAGAACCGGTAGCCGCACTTCGCATAGTAATAATTGTGGAAGTGCATCAAGTACCGCCACCTCGTGAGCTCGTGGGCCTGCAGCTCGGCCTTATTAGCGATGTCGTACACTCCAGACAAGCATTCTAGGGACTGGAGCCGAGCCGCGCCGATAGCATCGTTCTTGTCCTGGCATTCTCTGGCCAGGTCCACGGTGAAGCGCAAGAGCTTTCTTGCTTGCCCGGCCTTTGCCTTCAACTTCGGATGCCTTTGTCTGGCTCGAATCTTAGTCAAACCGAACCGCTTCAACGGCAAGCGGCTGGCGCACTTCGTATCACGATAGTGTTGCCGCAGACGCCGCTTCAGGATACCCAAGCCAGTTTCTCGCGAGATCTTCCTGTCCGTATCTCCGAGCTCAGGAAGCATCGACCACCATGATTCTGCCAATTCGTAGACGAGGATCCCTAGATCGGCCGCGTGCATCCAATCGGCCTTGACCATGGTCCACCGGAAGTACGGAGCCTTCGTCAGAGCAGGGCAACTCGAAAAAGGAGCCACCCCCCGCGCGAACCCCGATGCCTGGCTCAGGCCCATGTCGCTGCGAAAGCGATCGTGCGTTCGACACGTCGGGATCCACGCAGCGTCGCAGGAAAAGTCCCGCCATGACAACTCACCTTTGCCCTCTGCTGAGCAAAAGGGACACATGTGGGCATTGCTGTTCCATTGCCACGCTCCGAAAGATTCGGCGTAAAATGCCCAATCGGCCTTCACTTGCATTAAGCAAAACTTATGCCACATCCCGAAAGCACCGCCGATGTACCCTCCAGGTTGCTGTTGCTCGAGAGGCAACCTCTCCTGACCCAGTGCCGGCGCGCGCCCGTGCTGGAGAGCTTGTAGCTCCCATAGGAACACTGCGTAAATGTCTTCCAATGTCTGCGGCGTGCATTCTGACTTCCGGTATATGGTGTAGATATATTTGCAATCTGGCCTCCCAGCCTCGGCCAGACCTCTGTGGGGAAAGTATACCATGACCACGTGAATCGAATCTTGAATGGGGTCCGAACACACTGCCACCCCGTCAGCGTAGAAACCAACTGGGACGACCGTCTCGCCGTTGCCGCGCAATTTGTTGACCAGTCCATGGTTTTGATATTCGGGTGAATTTATGAAACTGCTGACAACTTCGCTATTCGCGGGTTGCTCTTCGATCTCAAAGAAGGCATCGTCAGCAGCGTATAGCTGTTGTATGTGGGTGGACAACAATATGAACGGGTGGTCCATCGTAGGGGCGCCGTTGCTGTCAACTTGCCCATCTCCCGCGCCCTCTGCGCATCTTACTCGAAAATGTGTCAAATCCTCCCTGTCGATCCCTGTGAGTTCCTTCAGCCTCTGCCGGATACCACGGGACGCGTGCGATTTCACCAGCTGTTTCAAGACCTTGCCTTTGAGCCCAAACTTGGAAGCGTCGCTGCGAACCATCTCGAATGTTTTCTGGCCGTCCGCGAGTTCAAGAAGCAGCCTCAGTTCAGCTGCCTCCTCCTTCTGTGCAGACGTGACATAACCACTCGGCTGAGGAGGCCGTAAGGCCATTGGCCGACGCGGGACGGGACGAAGTCAGATGGACAGCTCGCGCAAAGTTTGATCCTAAATTGCAACGCGCATGCTCCTGCAATTCGGCTGCTTTGATTTGACAAGTCGTCGACGGGTCTTATTTCCATGAATGGTGGGCCTATTGAACTGGAAACGTCCTCGGACCCCCTCTCCCACTTGTCTGAGCCCCATGCCTTATCCCTTACCCCAGCCGCTGTTTTCAGGATCATTGTTCCTGATCCTCCATATCATCACAGATCTGCTCCAACTGCGAACTTCGCACTAGTACATGTTGTGTTTAGCCAAATGTGTGTTACAAGATGTTGCGAAACGCTGCTCCTCCCCCACCTGTTGTTCCTCATCCTCCCTCTCCTCCTGCTCCTCCTCCTCCTCCTCTTCCTCCTCCACCTCCACCTCTTCTCCTCCCTCCTCCGCTTCTATGGGCGTTTCATCATCATCATCGCCGTCACCATCATCAGCAGCATCGTCAGCATCAGCATCAGCATCATCGTCATCATCATCATCACCATCAGCACCATCAGCATCATCATCACCATCCTCATCAACAGCATCAGTATCATCGTCATCATCATCATCATGATCAGCATCATCATCATCATCATCATCATCATCATCATCATCATCATCATCATCATCATCATCATCATCATCATCATCATCATCATCATCATCCGCATCATCATCATCTCCCTCCGCCTCCTCCTCGTCCTCCTCCTCCTCACTCCTCCTCCCTCCTCCTCCTCCTCCTCCTTTTCCTCCTCCTCTTCCTCCTCCTCCTCCTCCTCCTCTTCCACAGCCTCCTCCTCCAGTGCCGTCTCGGAGGTCCCCGAGTGGGCCCTGCGCGGGCCTCAAGAGGAGTCAAAACGAAACCGTGCGAAAACCTTTTCGCGTGCCTTTATTTCGACTGGGGGGTGACCCCCTTGGAGCCCTTGTGGGGGCCCTCTTGAAACATGTTCGGGGCTCTCCAGCGTGGTCTCGGGGGGGGCCCAACTGGCTCCAAGAGGAACCCAAGAGGAGTCCACGAGGGCCCCAGCGGTGTACATGACTCGAGGTTGTAATTTCATTCACCCCTTGAACCTTTTCGGGCCCTCTTGGAACCGTCTAGGGGCGCTTCGAGATTCATGGAGGGTCCTGGAGGGCCCCCTGAGTACCCCAAGAGGGCCGAAAAAAGGGGTCCGAGAGGGGCCCAAGAGGGCCTCAGCAGTGTATATGACTCGAAGCTCTGTGTTTACTCACCCCAGGCGCCCTCTTGGGGCCCTTCAAGGCCCTCCACACACAAACGTATGCGCGCACGCGCGCGCACGCACGCACGCACGCACGCACGCACGCACGCACGCACGCACGCACGCACGCACGCACGCACACACACACACACACACACACAAAAAAAAAAGACACACACACACACAAAACACACAACATAACACAACACGACACAACACAACACAAACACACACACACACACACACACGCGCGCACGTACGCCATACACTTCCGCGCGCACCCATACACATGCACACATCAACACATGCATACAGGCCCGTGCAGACGTTCACGTGCACGCATCCACGCCACCTTCGATTGAATGTCGTGGACTGTTTGAAGCTGGTCTTCTCAGCTCTACTATGGTGGCCACTGCGTGCTTTGAAAATAAATACTGTTGTTCAAAAATAGATACTAAATAGATACTAGTTAGACACTAATAAACACGGAAATCTTGCAACACAGCCGATGCAGAAAAATATTGTTAGATACTGTCCGAAATATATACTTTTAGATACTATGACCACAAGACCTCAGCGGGAGCACGATAATTTCTAAAAGCGTCTATTTCTAAAAAATAGATACTAATAGATACTGTGTGCGCGGCGCCTCGACGGGAAGCTCAGAATTTCTAAAAGTGTCTATTCTTGTTTTCGGCTGTCTACCAGGGGAGGTCCAGACCTGAGGTCCGGACCTGGGGCCCAGACCTGGGGCCCGGACCGTGGGTCCGGACCTGAGGTCCGGACCTGAGATCCGGACCTGAGGTCCGGGACCTGAAGTCCGGATCTGGGGCCCAGACCTGGGGTCCGGACCGTGGGCCCGGACCTGAGGTCCGAACCTGAGATCCGGACCTGAGGTCCTGGACCTGAGGTCCAGACCTGCATGGGCCCGGACCTGAGGTCCGGACCTGGGGTCTGGACCTGTGGCTGCGGCGTCCGGACCTGGGGTCCGGACCTGAGGTCCAGACCTGGGGCCCCGACAGGCGATCATAGTTGGGTCTTACGCGAGATGACGCAGCGAGCTTACGCGGCGGCTTCCAGTGCGCTCGAATTACGCCCCTCCGCCGAAATCTCTTTCCACTAGCGGCCCGCTACGCTTCCCGACAACGGCACAAGAGGACCGCGTGAGCCTGAATTTCGTCGGCGCCATTGCAATATCTGCACCTGGGTTCAGCAGTGGGTCCTCCAGGGAGGGACGGGGAGAGAGACGGGGAGAGGGACAGAGAGGGGGACAGATAGAAAGCGAGAAAGAGAGAAAGAGAGAAAGAGAGAAAGAGAGAGAGAGAGAGAGAAAGAGAGAGAGAGGGAGAGATTGAGGATGGGAAGAGAGAGGGAGAGAGAAAGAGAGAGAGAGAGATAGAGAGAAACAACAACAAGAAAGCTGACGAGAAAGAGAAAGAGAACGAGAGTGAGAGACAGAGAGGACGAGAAGCAGGGCAGCGAAGGCTCCGGAGACTCCGAGCGGGCAGGCCCCTCCCCCTCCCCCAGTTCCTCCTCCTCCTCCTCCTCCTCCTCCTCCTCCTCCTCCTCCCACCTGCCACAGTCCTCCTCCCATTCTACCTCCTCCTCCTCCTCCTCCTCCTCCTCCTCCTCCTCCTCTCCCTCCTCCTTCTCCTCCTCCACCATCCCTCCTCCCTCCTCCCCCTCGTCTCCTCATCCTGCTAGTCCTTCTTTCCTTCTACACATCCTCGTCGTCCTCCTCCCCGCCCCCACAGTCATCGCCTCCTTCCGGCCGTCCTCTCCTTCTCCTCCTCCTCCTTCCTCCTTCCTCCCCTCCTCCTCCTCATCCTCCTCCTCCTCCCCTCCTCCTTCCTCCTCCTCCTCCCACCCTCCTCCTCCTCTTCTTCCTCCTCCTCCTCCTGCTCCTCCTCTTTTGCCTCCCCCACCTCATCCTCCTTCTCCTCCTCTTCCTCCCCCCCTCTCCTTCCTCCTCTGCCTCCTTTTCCGCCTGCCCCTCGTCCTCCTCCTCTGCTGCCCTCTTCCTCCTCCCCCCTCTTGGGTGCTTCCTGGGGCCGCCTTGGAGGCCTCCTGGAGGCCTCCTGGGCCGTCTGGAGGCCCCTTGGAGGCGCCACGGCGTAGGTATGAATAAAGGAAGCCCGATGATTTTGAGGTGGGAGGCGCCCCCGGGGACCTGGTATTCATCCATACGATATACTTGAACCACGCGCGCGCTTAGGTCCTGTTCCGCCGCCATTTTTCGACCGAGTCTCCACCAGCGGCACCGTCTTCGTTTTACTTGCGTTGGCTTTTTCGCCGAAGGCACGAGATTCACCGTTGGAGTCCTCATATAAGACCGATGTACATTTCAATGGCGCACGACGGATCGGACCAGAACTGGAATCCGAAAATCAAATCGGCCAGGAACGGGGGCTCCTAAGTTGGCGAGACCTCTCAAGGGCCACTGACCCCTCCCGGGAACTCGGCGCGACGCCCCAAGACTTCGGAACCCGCCGGCCTTGAGGGCGGCATGATTTCATGTTTTTCCGCAAGCGCCAGGCGCGCTGCAGCAGCAGTTGTATGGCTGATGGGGCAACGTCGGGCCTCCCCTCCGACGAAGTGCCACACAGCATCCACGGCAAGGAAAATCCGCCCACACCTTTGGGTGACTAGCTTGTGAAGTCGCTTCCTCCCACAATCCCATCGGCGGAGGACGGACAACTCGCCTCATGCAATGCCCAGCTAAGAACCCTCGCCCGTTTCACAAGTGGACCCGATTGACAGATGTGCTACTCGCACCCGAGAGGGTTCGAGTCTCCCTGGTCTGGCAACAAGGAGGGTTCCAGTTCCCCCGAGACTGGCAACAAGAAGGGTTCCAGTCTGCCCGAGTGTTCATCTGGCAAGCGACACTGAATTGTCCAATGGGTCATCGGAGACAGCATTGACAGGACATCTCTGAGCCCAAAAAGGGAAGATCTAGGGCGAAAACGGCTGAACCACCTCAGGTGTGGGCTTCCCCGAAGACGCAATCACGAAATCCAAACGAACAACCAATAGGCTTCATACCGAAAACCTAGGCACAGTGGCGGGAAGGCTACTCGGTGAAGAAGAGACGAAAGTGCAACTGAGAATCATGAGTCAGGCTCATGCCTGGATGTCTCATATGAACCCTTTTTTCTGCCGTACTCCGATAGCACCCCGACAACAAACGAATCAAACGTACGTCGATCACTTGGGGTCGGCGGCAGAGGCGGCAGCCTTTAAATTAAAACCCGTCAAAGCCCAATCGTAAAACAATGGGTTGTGCCTCTTGGGACCACCTTGGGAGATCTCTTGGAACCTCGTCGGCCCTCTTGGGAGCTTCTTGGGGGCCTCTTGGATCCGATTGGGGGCCTCTTGGGACTTCCCGAGAACCTCTCGGGGTAGAAAGCTCGGATTCTCGGTTCGTGTTTCCCTCCTTGGGCCTCTCTTGGGGCCGTCTTGGGGCCCTCTCGGGACGTCTTGGGCGCCTCAGGCACCGCCTTGGGGCCCTCGTGGGCCGCCCAGGGCCCTCTTGGAAGCCTCTTCGGCTATCTTGGAGCTGTCTGGGAGGCCTCTTCCTCCTCCTCTTTTGAACCGCTACTCCCCTTGTCCTAGAGCTCTGGAAGTTTTGCGAAGGGCTCAAAAACTTCAACCGAAACTCGGCGCAACTGAAAACGGATGTCTCAGTCGGAGCCCGCAAGGGTACAGTAGGCAGGGACGTCTGTCAGGAGCGCCGATTAACACACTCCCGCCCCAGACCCTACCCCCACGCACCCCTGCCTCTGCAGGGATGGCACTGCGAGGGCAGCCCCCAGCGCCCCTCTAGGCACTAGGGGGCTGCTTGGCCACGGCTGAGCCTACCTCGAAGTCCAACACCTATTGTGAGCTAAAAAAGTTCTTAATCGAGAGCTGCTGCATGCTACACCTGCTCCCGACCCTCACTCTACTGGCCGGCTCAACCCTATCTCCTTCCTCACTCGAGTCATTAATCACGATAGTCTCATCTACTCTAGCACTCACTGCCTCACTTTCTTTGCTCGGCTCGATCCTGCACCCTTCCCGAACGCAATCCTCTGAACCTCCTTGGCTGCCTTGGAGCGCGATCCCGTGTCGTCCTCCAGCGAGATCCCTATCGCCACCAGGCACCCGTTGTTGCGGATCAAATTGAAGGCCATCCTCAGGGCCATGTGGTTGGGATGGTTCAGCGCGAAGATCCACTTGGTGAGCTCGTGCCCTGCCCCGTCTTCGGTCTTGACGAAGAAGCACCGTGTGGCCTTCATCTTGAACTCCTTCTCGTTGGCCACGGCTCCTTGATCGAGAAGCAGCTTGATAGCCGTCTGCGTGTCCTGTGGCTCTGGACCCTGAGCCACGGCTTCGAGGATCTTGTCTTTGTTGGCCGTCATCGCCTCTGCCAGCCGAAAGAGAACCATTTTCATGAACGCATTGGGCTTCTTGCCCAACGGGTGGCCCTTGTAGTCGTCGCCCTTGTCCTTCCGCTCCTTCTTGCCCGTCTCGTTGTAGATGTCCGCCCCGTTCAGGAGGGCCTGGTTCAGCTGCAGCTCGGACTTCATCGCCATCGCGAAGTTGTCGTCCCTCGAGGAGCTGCACAGCGTATCTTCGTGTTGAAGGACCAGCCGAGCGAGAGCTTTCCCGAGCTTCGCCGCCTGGATGTCCCCTTCCTCGTCCTCGGCCTTGGCCTTGCCGTCCTCGGCGGGGCGCTTCCTGCGTACTGCCTCGTCCAGCGGAGCGAACATGGTCTCTGGGAGGTGGCGGTGGCACTGGAGGGGCGGCCTCTTGGAAGTCACTCTCGATGTTCTGCCCTGACTGAGCCACCGCAGCTGCAGGAACGAGTTTAGTGCAACGTTTCCATTGAAGATGTTTAAGAAGACCGTCTTTGCGTGCGAAGACTCGGTGACAGTGGGGGCATTCTTTCCGCTGCAGCAGATCTTCGGGAATGCCTACTCTGTTGGCTACAATTCCGCGAACTGCAAACCTGTGTCCGTCCAAACCTTTGGGGCCTCGAAAACTTCTACCGCATTCTGGACATTCGGCCTCGGGAACGGGTTCATCTCCTCCTCCCTCCTGTCGTCCATCAAATACCGATGAGTAGCTCAAAACCCTCTTCAAATCAGCAATGGGTATTTCCGCAAACCATTGGATCCAATTCCTGCTCAAGTCTGGGGCCCCATGCGGGGCCTGGAGTCGGCACTCTTGGGTCACCTTTCCATGGACTGCTCGAAGGTCCCGCACGAACATATCTAATCTACCACTTCGATCGCATCGTCGAGGGTTCTCGAATGACAGCCGACCAAAGATAACACTGCACACTGCCCGACTCGGATCATACTCAGGTTTATCGGGAGCCAGACCAGGAAGAACAACTTTTTGCCACCAGCGTAGCCGGCGGTAAAGCAGCGTCGACTCGATCGTAAAGACCTTTGCCTTCCGACGAATCGCCTCATTGGGAATCCGCGTCAGGTGCGCGGGAGAACGCAGCAGATGTCGAAGCTTGCGATTCTGCCACTGTTCCAGCCGTCTCATGTTCGTCTTCGTTAAGATCGCCACCTCTAACGCATACAATGCAATGCTCTTGACTAGGGACTGCCAAAGACGAATACGAACTTGAGGGCTGAGGACACTCTTGAAAACTTTGACCGACAATCTGCCATGCACAACATTGGCTCCTTTGAGCCGCGAGTTGATCTCCTCCGTCCAAGTCCCGTCCTCACGTATCTTGACCCCTAGGTACTTGACTGAGGCCGCTGTTTTAGGGATGAACACGTTGTTGTCTTGGTCATGCAGTTTGATGCCTGTTGTTTGCTGGACCACCTGTTTCCGACATTTCCTGCACCCTGAACCCGTGACCGACACGATCAGTTCCGTCTTGGGAATGTTCATCCTCATGCCTTTATCCGTGATAGCATACTGTATGAAACCCAGGAAATCCGAGATCTTCTTGTAATCGAGGGTGATGACGAAACCGATTAAGTCATCGACGAACTTTACCTGCGATACGTCGGTAATGTCGATCGAGGAATCGAGGGGGTCGAAACTCCGATATCTCTGGAACTGGGGATCAGAGGCCACCTGAACACCTACGAACTCCTCGGCCTCCACATCCTGGGCAATGCCTGCAGTGACCGCGTCATACAGCGCAATAAAAAGGGCAGGCCCCTCGACACTGCCCTGGCGGACGCCTTTGCTAATTAGCAGCTTGCGTGCTGGGCGGTTGGTGGCAGGGTCGCGCACGACATAGCAGGTGCCACTGTGAACTCCCTCGATCGTGAGACGAACTCCAGAGTCCAGCGCCAGCTGCTGAAGGGCCTCCCAGATCTGGTGTCTCGGGAGGAGGTCAAACGCCTTCTCAAGATCCACTAGCACGGCTGCCATGAAATGAGCTTCCTTCTTACTTCTCTTAGCACTAGATCGAAAACGTCTTATGATTTCGTCCACTATGGCGATCGCGTCCCTGGTAGACCGACCTGGAAGAGCTCCAAACTGGGTATCCGACATTTTCCCCGCGAGCTTCCTGAGGGGTCCCATGCAGGTGGCGTTGACGAAGCCCTTCCCAAGATGCCCAATCAGGTTGATCGTTCTGTAGTGGTCCCTGGCGTTGGTTCCATCTCCCTTAGGTTTCCTAAGCGACACCGTTTCCCCGTTCTTGACTCTCTGTGGCACATGTTGGAATGCTTGGCTGGCTCGGAACACTCCTAGTACCGGCTCCTGGATTATCGGGAGGGCTAACTTCCAAAGTTCAGCTACTGCTCCTTCTGAAGGGAGTCTTTGTTCTGGGTCCTCATAGGTATCAGGGTCGCACCACTTGAGTACTGGCCCGCTTTTCATGTTCGGGAGTTTCATGATGACGCTCTCTATGGTATCTAGCCCGTAGTCCCCTATGAGATCGTAGTTGGCCTCTGGGATCTCCTGGTGGGCGCCCTCAGGGTCCATGGGGAGCTCCTCGGCCTCGAAGATGTCCTTGAGAGCCTTGGTCCTTATCTCGAGGTCCTCAAGGGAGTCGAAGGCGAGCTCCTGGGTCTCGGGGTCTCTTACAGTGACGATCGGGGGCTGAGGCTTCGGGGCTACTCTCTTGATGATGGATGCGCTCCTCCTGAGGTCTCCGTGCTCTTGAGCTCTCTCCGCTTCTTGAACAAGTTCCGCTGCTCGCTGTCGTTTCTCGGATCGGACTGCTTTTCGTGATTCCTGATGCAGGGTGTGGTATTTCTTGAGCAATGTCTGGTGTAGACTCCTGTTGGCTCCGAAGGTGGTACTCGCCAGCATTCTCTGCACCTGCTGCTTCCTTTCAATAAGGGTGAGGGTCAGGTCTGAGTACTTGTATGCACAACGTCTCCTGGCGGATTCTTTATATAACGGGAGCGCCACGTCTACCAGCACACTTTCTACTTGGTCATAGTAGGTTGATGGCGTAGGATACTTCTTCTGCGGTCCACACTCGTCCTGCCACTGGCCTGAAATTCCTACTCGGTGGAGTTCTGCTTTGACTCCGTCTCTAAGTTGGCGAATACGGTCGGGCAATTCATCGTGTTCGTCGGGCTGAAAGTCACGAAGCAATCTAAGATCCTGACGGAGCTGCTCTCGATCCCATCGGAGGTGAGTCTCCCGTCGCCTCTGGCGTACCCGAGGTCCTGCATGAAAAACTAATTGAAGGGGTCTATGGTCACGGAAACCTCCCATACTAACTGGAAGTTGACGGAGTGGATGGGCATGGTGGCCGTAGCTTCCTTGCAGCCTCGTACAAATGAAATCTATGGTGCGCCAAGATTTGCCGTCGGTGTGTAGCCACGTCCCATTCTGTCTCCTCACTGGGCCAAAGGTGTTGGCTGCCTGCATTCCAGTGTCCTGCAGGATGGTGAGCAGCTTGCCGCCGTTGTTCGTCGTATATTGTGTCTGTCGACGAGCACCCGCATGGCCCACGTGAGGTAATGATGGCGCCATCGACCCGTTCGCGTCAATACACCAAATAAGTGAGCATCTTCCTGGGACTTTCTGGATAGCCGTACTGCATAAATGCCAAAACTGGTCTTGGCCTCGTAGATGTGCTGCTCGAACTTCGTCGGCCTGCTGATCAGCTGCTACCTGGTGTGGGGGGTGGTCAGTATATGAATAACCATTCAGCACGTAGATGTCCCGCTCCTGGTGTCCAGGTCTTCTCAGTCTCACCCCCATGAGGCGTCCTGGCATCCAGATATGAACGCATCGGATCTCCGCGAGTGTGAAGAATTTGAGGTTGATTGCTATGATACATCCGTCCTTCGGCCGTGGTCCTGTGCGAGGAGATGGCAAAATGCGGAATCCTTCGCTCGTCCACGGTCTCTCAATGGTACTCAGCGTGCTCTGCATACAAAAGACTGCCACTTCGTGGGCTCTGGCCATTCGTAAAAGTTCACCTATACGATCAATCGCAACTACTGACTCGACGTTGTAACTCCACAACTTGAGGATCTGCTTGTTCTTCGCTCTGCGTGTTGAGGTCGGCCTCTGGCTCGTAGTCGGCCGTCGTGTCGGGGCCTTGGTGGACGACTCGGTAGGCGTTGCCAGAGGCAAAGAGGTCAAAGCAGCAATCGTGGAGCGCGTGTAGTGTCTTCCTCTGCACCAGCATTCTCCAAGAACATATACCTGCCGAACCGCATGCCTGTGGGCCCTTTTGCCTCCCATACGCCCTTGCTCCCACGTAGAGTTCGCCTTTAGGTACTCTCTGTGTGGTCCAGGAGGATTGGGCCGTCCTCCAGCGCTCGCCTCGCTGTCAGGATTGTCAGTCAAGAGTACACAGCATATCAGCAGCAAGAACAGAAACATGCTTCCATCGCTGTGTGCTCTGGTGAGGCTGACAGGGGGGACTTGCGACCCCCCCCTCTGGAGGACGGCGAATCTCCTGAGCCGTCGAGGCTTCTTCCTCCTCCTCGTCCCCATCCTCCTCCTCCCACTCCAACTCTCTCTCCTCCTGATCTTCCCCCTCCTCCTCCTGCAGCGTGTTCCGGAAGGCTCCCAACGGAACATGCTGTGCACAAGTGCTGTCACTGCTCCCGCCACCGTGCCCTGGGTGGTGGGTCAGAGGCCTCATGGGTGTTGGTTTGGATCTCGTGGTTGGCCTGTCGGGGACGTCGTGAAGGCAGTTTCGCAGCTTCTCGGTAGCCGTTTTGGGACCGTTGTGGGGCCTCCTCGGGGCTGTCTTGTGGCCTCTTTAGGCCTCGTTTGGGCCTCCTGGGTGCCTCTTGGGGGCCTCCTGGGGCCTCTTGGGGGCTCCTTGGGGCCTCCTGGGGCACTTTTCAAGCGGGAGGGTCGAATTTTGGAGTCGTGGTCCCCCTCTTGGGCGCATCTTGGGGCCGTCTTGGGGCTCTGTTGGGCTGTCTTAGGCGACTCTGGGGCCGTCTTGGAGCCCTCTTGGGCCGTCTTGGGGCGCTCTTGGGAGCCTATTGAGCCGTCTTGGAACGTCGGAAAGCCGAAAAGGCTGGAAGGCCAAAATGGTTCGAAGACCTTCGTACAATTGACGATTTCGGCCTCTGGAAGCGCTCTGGAGAGGCGTCTTGACGCGTCGTGGAGTGCCTTGGGGGGCCTCTCGGGCCGTCTTGGGCCTATCTTGGGCGTCCTGGAGCGGTCTTTCGGCGACTCGGGGCCCGCTTGCGCCGTCTTGGGGGCCTCTGGAGGCCCTCCTGGACTATTTTGGACCTCCCTGGCCGCCCCGTCCTCCCATGGGAGGTCGGAGGCGGCGGCCTCCGAGGCCCATGACGCGGAAGCCCTGTAAAAACACTGGGAAAATGAGCCCCGGCCCCCCCATGGGGGGTCGGGGCACCTATCCTGGGGCCCCCGGCCTCGCCCCCAGGGATATATATATATATATATATATATATATATGTATATATATATATATATATATATATATATCTCTCTCTCTCCGGCCGCCTTCGCGTTGCCAGGGCGGCGGGCGCGCGCCAGGCCACGGCGCAACGCGGACAGGAGGAAGAGGAATCCACTCTGCGCTGGCGCCGCCGATGGACACCCTGGCTTGGAACAGAGCTCAGTAAATGAGCTTGAGCTCTCTCATTGCGGATTCGGCGGCATCAATATCCGCATCGGTCAGAGCAGGGATCTTTTTGCTCGAACGGAGTGTGTTCAGCACTTTCGCTGCGAGTTGTTCTGGCGTCGGCCCAGCAGGCTTGATGAAGCCAAACTGGCGGGCCCCCACGTCTCGAACCTTCGCACCGATCAGGTTTGCCATTGCGAGCACCACGGACTTCACATGGGTAGCTGCGTACGCTTTGTCCCCGCGGTCTTCAAAGTCATCTCCGCAAATCAAGCCGCCATCTGCTACCTTGTCGTACCAAAACATCAAGTCCATCAGGCACCCTTTGAGAGTGTGATCCCCGTCGATGTACACGAAATCTAAGCTACAATCCGCCAACTTGCTGTGCATCTCTGCACTGGTCCCGCGGAGAACATGCACTTTGTCCCGACCCTGCTCGGTACTGAGGGTCCTTGACATTGCTGTGTTGAATATATTCTCAAATTCGTCGTTCTCCTTGTTGAACGGCTTGTTCCAATCATCCAACTTCCGCCATGGATCGACGAGAAAGTACTCTTGGAGGCCTGGCATTTGCGTAAGCACATTCTGGGCAAACTCGCCCTTCCACACCCCAATCTCAGCCCCGCGGGTCAGGTTCAGACAAGTGAAAACTGAAGGCCACTGAAGACGATCTCTCAGCAATGAAACTTTTTTCAATAGTTTCCTCCTGTCGCTCCCGTTGGGGCAAACGGCAGCCGACTCGGGCAGCGGTGACCTCGCCGCTGGCCCGACAAGCGAGCCGGCGAAGGCGGCAGCTGTAGTGGGTGCCGCGGAGCCTGCGCCGAGACGCAAAGGTGAGCTGGACTCGGCGGACAGGATAAGCCCATAAGACAACAGGGCGACGCTCAGCGCAAGGGCGAAGCCCAGCGCGCGCCTCATGCCCATGTGCGAGATGGCGCGGCGCTCGAGCCTTGAGCCAAAATGGGACGAGCAGGTGCGCAGGCCTCCTCGTGGCCGCTCGTCGGCAAACTCATCCTCCCCACCTCTATCCTTGTGTGTCCTCCTTCTTGTGCTTCTTAACTCGTGTTTGGGGGTGGGGGCAATGGATGAGGCTAACCCAAACCCCTTTCGGGGTGCCCCCTCTGGAGCTTCGGGAGGGGCATGGTCGTTTGTCGCTGTCGCTGGGTTCTCTTGGCTGTGCTCGGGTCGGCCATCCCCTGGGCCGTCTAGAATGCTTGGGGGCGGGAGTGCACACCCTCCCCGGGGCCATCACGCCATGGAGGCGGTTGGGGCTCCGGCTCTTTCCTCCGTGGGGGCTTCGGCTCCGGCTGGGCTGCGGCTGGGGCTGCGGTGTCAGTCGCAGTGTCAGTCGCGGGTCCTGGGGGGCAGACCGGCGACTCGTTTGGCCAACGCGCGTCGGTGTCTGTGCCGAATGTGGTCGGTGCTGAGGCGATGGTGTTGGTTGAAGGCCCTACGTTTCCTTCAGGTACAACGCGGTGTCAGGAACGTGCTCTTAGGATCCGGGCCAAGAATCGGATCAAGAAGAAGAAGGCTTCTCGTGCCAAGCGGTGCTGTGCCATGCATAAACTTGCCGTGCTTCGGCGGGAGGGCCGTCGCCGGAGGGCTCACAGGGCTCCCACGGCATGGTTCTTCAGGGGTGGCACTTGGAATACAAGGAAGTTGGGGGCGGAGCGGGGCAACGAGAGCCCGGCTATCAAGGTTGGTGTTTTCCTCTCCCTGCTCAACGGGAGGAAATGGGACTTTGCCCTGTTTTCTGATGTGAAGTTTACATGTAATGGGGTAAGGGAGTATGAGGAAGGGGGGAGGAAGTGGACTTTCATCATTAGGGGGAAGGTTTGTGTGGCTTTAGGTAACAAACTGTCTGAGGCTTGGAGGGAGTCGGGATCGCAGGTCGTTGTTCGGGGAAGGGAAGGAAAAGCGGGTATTCGAGTGATGGGTGTTGTGATTCCCCGGGAAGGGCGGCGCAGAGGCATCTCTCTGCTGGCGTGCTACGCCCCGGTGTCGGGGACGAGGCCTGCTGCTGTCGCTGCCAGGGACCGTTTTCATGAAGAGCTGCGCTTCGTCGAGTCCCGTGTCCGGGGCGCTGATCAGCTGGTTATAGTCGGTGGCGACTTCAATGCGGAAGTCGGCCGGCCTCAGGGGGACGAGGAGCGGGAGGTGTTGGGTCTCCATGCGTCTCCGCGCCGCACGGACACCGGGCGCGAGCTTGTGGCCGCTTGCCACTCAGTCCCTTTATGTATCCTCAGTAGTATGTATGAGCAATCGCAGCCGGCCACGTGGTGGCACCTGCGGTACCGCACCGCCCATCAGCTTGATCACGTGCTCGTCCGGCCAAGGGACCAGAAGTTCTTTACGTCGTGCCGCACCCTCCATTTTGGGCCCCGTGGGCAGCAGGACGAGCGTGGACGAATGAGTCGACGAAAAGGAAAGAGGAGGGTGGATGGAGGAGGGGCGAGGGAGGACGGGGTGGTACCGTGGGCACCATATACGGACCATGAGCCTGTCGAGGTATGCGGGCGGCTTGACGTGCAGTGGGCGCGCGTGGCCCCAGTCGAGGAGGCTCGTGAGACAGTTCCCAATTATGGTGCCATGACGGGGTCTTCTGCTACTACCAAGCAGTCCAGGAGCGACTTCGAGAAGCAAATCACTGAGCGCATTTTGGGCTGTGCTGCGCCGCCCGTGTGGCGGGATGTCTGCAGGATCGTGAAGGAAGTCGCGCTGAATGTATTGGGCATGCGGGTGAAAAGGCACCAGATCCCGTGGCTTCGGGGTCACGAGGACACCAAGCGCCGACTCGACGAGGCTGTGTCTACGGCCGAGACAGCTTGGAAGACGGCCACTGAGGATACCAAGGTCGCCGCTGTAGCGGCGCGGCGGCTGGCGCGGCGGGAACGTCGCCGGACCCTGCGGGCAAAAAAAAAAGTAAAAGGGGGGAAAAAATAAAAAATAAAAAAAAATGGATAAAGTTGGGAGAACGCGTACTGGCGTGACATTTGGGGGTCGGCTTTTCCGCTGCTACGGCCCGGAAAAACAAAAAAGAGAAGAAAGCGGGGATCACAAAAAAAAAAAAACACAACAAAAAAAAAAACAAAACAGCAACAAACAAACAACAAAAAAAAAAAAAAAAGAAAAAAAAAAAAAAAAGAAAACAAAAAAAACAACAAGCAAAATCAAACAAAAACAGAAAAAAACCAACATTCACCAAAATCAAAAAAGAAAAAAAACAAAAAAAAGATAACAAAAACAATAAAAAAAAAAGAAAAAAAACAAAATCACAAAAACAAAAAAAACACAAAAACAAAAAAAAAAAAATAAAAAAAAAAAAAAAAGATCAGGGCGAGCTATTTAGGCTCTTCCGTGACCTCCGGCTTCGGCGCGGGGACAGGTGCGACTCCGGTCGTTGGAGCGTCGGTGACGTCGCAGGAGAACGGGAGAAGTGGAAGCAGCACTTTGCTGCCATCTCTAAGGACGTGGGGGTAGTTGCTGAGCACGTGTGGCAGCACGTGCCACAAACGGCAGTGGTTGTGGAATGGCTCGCCGCCCCTCCCACAGACCCAGAGCTGATGGCCTGCGTCAAGAAAATGCAGCCTGGGCGTCAACCAGGAGAGGGCGGATTTGTCGCGGAATCTTTAAAGTATGGGGGTGACGCCCTGCGGTCGCGGGTTTTTGACATCGTACGGGATATGTGGGAGCGTACGTCCCGGGCAGATGAAGACGGCGAGGCCGAAGATTGGCCCGAGGAATGGAAAGTGGGCTTGGTCGTGCCGCTATGGAAGCGCAAGGGTAACCGCGCTGATAAGAATCCGTGGCGCGGCATCACACTGCTGTCGGTGGGCTCCAAATTGGTGGCTCGAGTCGTGGCCTCTCGGCTCGCTCAGTGGTCTGAAAAAAACAAAATGAAGGAAGAAAACTGCGAAAAAAAGAAAAATGAAAAGTAATGAAAAAAAAAAAATGAAAAGGACTGAAACAAAAAAAAGAAAAAATAAAAAAAAAAAGAAAAAAAAAAAAGATGAAAAAAAAAAAAAAAAAAAAGAAAAAAAAAAAAAAAAAGAGGGTTTTATGGCGGAGGAACAGTATGGCTTCAGGCGGGGCCGGGGCACTGATGACGCCCTGCAGGTAGCGCGGCGCCTTATTGAGGAGGCTCGTGCTTTGACCAACGGCAACGCTGTTGTCCTCTCGTTCTACGACATAGAAAAGGCTTATCCACGAGTGTGCCGGCCGGCCCTGTGGCGTTTGTTAGAACGCAGAGGCTGTCCCCGGGGTTTTATCCGAGTGTGCAAGGCTCTCCACGAGCACACGGGCTACAAGGTGCGGGTTTTACAGGGTTTGTCGTCTCAGTGGTACCCTCGCCGCGGGCTACGGGAGGGGTGCCCGTCCAGCCCTCCCTTGTTTAACGTGTTTCATGATGCAGTGCTTCGGGACTTCCGCCTTCGTCGGAAGCGACGTGCTGATGCGGCCGGCCACGCCCCCGGTCTCGCCTGGGACTACCAGATAGATGGCAAGCTCAACAAGCGAGCCAGGACGCGGACTCACGTCGCAGGGGATAAGAGTTTCGCCAGTACGGTTCGTTCTACTGTCATTGGAGATCTGGGTTTCGCGGATGACACGGCATTGGTAGGCATGGCTGATGAAATGCGGGTGGCCGACCCATTGTTCGAGACCACGATGGCCGACTGGGACGAGAGGCTCAACCGGGGCAAAACGGAACGTCTTCGCATTTGTGGTGTTCCCCCGGCACCATACGATGTGCCCATGGAGTTCGAGGTTGAGCAGGTTAAGCATATCGGGGGCATACACTGCAGAAGCGGGGCTCTGACTGCGGATACGACCAAGCGTGTTACGGCGGGCAACGCGCTAGTTAAATCCTTGGCCAAAGGTTGGTCGGTGGGTACGGCGCACGGTCGCGGCCGCACGAGCGGAGTTGATATTAGCACCAGGCTCCAGATTGTGCACTCCTGTGTGATTGGGCTGCTCACGTCCGCTTCGCGGTCACGGGGCTGGACGCGCCACGACCTGGCTAGACTTCAACGAGTGGCCAATTATGGCGTCCGCCGGGCGTTCGGCATGGATGTGCTCATTATGAGGGACCTCGAGGTTTCGGACGCGATGATGTACCGTGCAGCCCAATGGCGGTCGATGGAGGATTTAACGGCGCGCTTGGCACTGCAGTGGTTGGGACACGTGGCTCGAATGCCGGTGTGGCGGGTGCCGAAACAGGTCCTGTTCGGGTGGCTGTCAGCGCGGGGGGGCACCCCTACGGTGGGTCGCATCTGGCAGTATCAGTGGCTGCGGAAGTGTGTCAGGAGGCTGTCAGTCGAAGAAATTGATTGGTTTCGACGCGCCCAGGCCCGGCGAGGGTGGAGACGTGCGATCGACAACAGCTTCCCAAGCGCCCCGTTGACGACAGAGCAGCGCACGGCCATCAATGCGTGGCGTCCCGGGGCTCCTTTGCCGTCGTCGGGGGCGGGGCCGTCGTCGTCGCCGTCGGTCGTCCCTCCTCCTCCTCCTCCTCCCCCTCCCCCTCCCTCCCCCGACGACGACGACGATGAGGCCCAGGAGACCGCGTACTCGTGCCCAGTGTGTCTTGCGAGTTTTGCCACGGGCAACCAGCTGCAGTTTCATTATGATGCTGAGCACTCTGTTCGGGATCCTACGGTTGTCACCAGCCTGAGCCACCAGTGTCCTGATTGCAAACAGTATATGGGCAGAGATGTCAAATACCATAAGGCCACATGTCCCGCGAGACTCGAACTGCGTGATGCCATGCAGGTGGAGTTCGGCAAATGGGAGCCTGTTCTTCACGGGCCACACGCCGCGCCGCCGTTAGGCTGGTGGATTGCCACCGACGGGTCAGGGCTCGACGGTGAGGCGGGTTGGGGCGCAGTTATCTTTCGTTATGAAGGGCCGGGCAGCCTGGGTATGGTGCCTGATTTCGTGCTGCATGCCCCTGTGGTGTGTAGAGCTTGGGATCACAGGTGGATCGGCGCCCGGTCCCAGACGAATAATACAGCAGAGCTGTCTGCCATCGGGGAAGTCATGCACTGGCTGCTGAATGAGGCGCCGGATGGTGGAGCTGTTCCCGTGCACATCCGCTATGATTCGGAGTATGCAGCCAACACCGCCCGGGGCCTGTGGGAGGTGAAGTCCAATGAGGAGCTGGCGGAAACGGTGCGGGGGCTGACGGAACAGGTTATGGCTAGACGCCAAGTGACGTGGGAACACGTGTATGGGCACACTGGAGTGCACGACAACGAACTCGCGGACCGTGCTGCGGAATTGGGACGCCAGGGCATGGTTTCGGAGCAGTCTCTGCGATGGCTTGCGCCCCCTCCCCAAGTCGCCGCCCTTCGGTGGCAGGATATCGACTATTGCAAAAAATGCGGCATTGAGGTCCTATCCAAAGACATTAAGTGGCATTTCCGGCGGTGCACGGCCGTAGGATTTGCCATCACACCAGGGATGACTAAGTGTCGTAAGTGCAAGATGGAGGTCAAAGAGGGGTGCAGACACGCGCACGAGAACAAATGCCGCGGGAGTGAGCTCCTTAATAGGACGTGTAGTAAATGCGGCAAAGTTTTTGAGCCCACGGACCCACCAGGCATGATCTCTCGCCCTTGTGGAGCTCATGAAAAATGGTGTCGTGGCGAGCGCGTGCCGGCGCCCCCAGACCCTGCGGCGCCCGCAGCGGCAGCACCCGCGGCTGCCCCAGCTGTGCCCAAAGCGAAACCGCGGGCTAAGGGCGGTGCCAAGGCGGTGGCCGCGGTCCGCGGTAGGGGAGCGGCAGCCAAAGCATTAGGTCGCGAACGGGGTCGCGGGCAGCCAGATCCTGGTGGTAATATGAGGTTAGCGCTACGGCGCCCCGCGGGCCACGGTTAGGGCCATCCCTCAATGCCGCGTTTTTGCCGGTCGATGGCTCGGAAGCTGGCGGTGGTGATCCGCCTCCTGTGTTGTGGTCCTCCTCCTCTCGTGTGCAGGTGTTGTTTTTCTCCCCCCTCGTGGTGAGTGTCCTCCTCGTGTCGTTGTGTCTCCTGGTGGCTGCTCTGTGCCGGCGGCGATCCTCGACAGTTCGACCGCGGGGGCGGCTGGTGGTTCTACAGTTCCGCCGAGCCGGCCTGTCTCATCTGGGGACAGGTCAGAGCCGCCCCCAAGCCCTTACAGCTGGGGCAGAGTATCGTTGTTGTGTCTCTCGGAGGAGGTGGTGTGTGTTGTCTGTGCGTGTATGTGTGTGTGTGTGTGTGCTTGTGTCTCCCCTCCTCTGTTCTCCCCTCTCGGTGGTGGTGGTTGGTCCCCGGTCCCCCGCCCTTTCCCTTCCTCCCTTGTCCTTCTCTCCCTCCCGTCCTCCTCTTTCCCTCCCTCGTCTCCCCCTCCCCTCCCTTCCCGTCCAACCACCACTTGTGCTTCTGTCATTCTCGGTGTGCTGCTGCGCGCGAACGCAGCCCCATGTGACACATTGTTTGTGACACGGCAGTCGCCCCAGCTCGAGCCCACGCGCCGCCCGTCCCACCCCGCGCTGCGATGGCGGCTGCTCGCCGTGCACAGATCGACCAGGCTCTCAACGATCACACCGATCGTATTGTTCAGCTCGAGCTGACGCAGCGCCGCCACTCTGCGGCTCTTGACGCCCTGTTGAAGAGCACGGTCCTGATCGTCGAGGGCTTTCCGCAAGCGGACGTCTTCTACCTGGGTAAAAAGGAGGCGGGGGCCTTCCGCGAGCTCAAGGAGGAGTGGCCCAACGTAGTGTGCAAGAAGGTTGCAGAGCGCCTCGACGTCACTTGGCCGCTCGACGACCAGATGGGCGGCGGCAATAATGAGCGCACCGAAGCTGTTCGCTGCCTGTACAGGGCCCTGTCAGCCCGCGGCTTGATAGTGGGTGTCTACGAGGAGCGGAAGTGGAGCGACGCGGCCGGCGGGGGCAGCGGTTGGCAGCGCCTTCCGGGGGTCTTCAAAACGAAGCTGCGGTTCTGCACAGAGTCGCTCCTCGTCCAGAGCGCGCTCGGGCCCTTGGACAAGCTGTTGAGGACGGCGTGTGGCCTGGACGTGGACGGCCGCCCCAAGCGCGTGCAGGGCGTCGATCCCCCCCCGCGGCGCCTCCTTTACTTGGAGCGCACGCCGGAGGAGCGGGGCAAGGGCAAGGGCGGAAAGGGCCCCAAGGGCGGCAAGGGCGACAAGGGGAAGGGCAAGGCCGGCAAGGGCGGCAAAGGCAAGGGCAAGGCCAAGGGCAAGAAGGGTGCGGGAGCAGGTGGCGTGATCCAGGGGGCGCGCCCGGCCGGCCACCTTGCGCGCCCGGCGGTGGCGGTGCCGCCGGCTGCCGCTCCTGCCGCCGACCCCGCGGACGGAGGTGCCGCCGCCCCGGCGGTGGCCGCCCCGGCGGACGCCGCTGGCGCCCCCCCTGCGGGGGGGCCCCAGTAGGCCTCCAAGCGCCACAGAGACATGCATGAGAATTCGGCTTAAAGGGCCGCAGAATTGGCTTAAAGGGCCCAGAGCATGGCGTGTGAATTCGGCTTAAAGGGCCCAGAGTCTCTTGTGAGTGCAAAGCATGGATACGAGCTTGGTCGACCTGTCGTGGACCTGTCAGCCTTGTACTTCATGTACGACTTTTTCAACATGCCGTGGAGCTCGGGCTGTGCTTAAAGGGGTGATCACTGTGACTCCTCTCCCGTCGCCGGCGTTTTGCTCGGACTCGGCTCGTTTATGCTCCCTGTCAAAACGTGTTTGTATGTTTGTGGTGGTGTGTTCCTCTGGTTTGGGCTGTGTCGATGGTGTCGGTCCCTCTCCCCCCTCCCTCCCCCTCCTCCCCCCTCATCGCCTTCTACTTGATCCTTAGGAGGCACCCGCGTTCAACGTGAAGGCCCGGGAGTCGTACGCGGCTGTCTACCCGGAGGCTGAGGCTGAGGCTGAGGCTGAGCCAAAATGGCTACGGATCCCTGAGAACATGATTTGTTGGGGTGTCGTTGGGCGCCTCCGGAGGCTTCGGAACCTGACGCGTTTCCGAGCGTGACGGCAGGTAGCGCTGGTTGGGACTCTCGTGTTTTTTATCCTGGCGGGCGTTTAGGGAACACGGTTTGGGGAGAAGGCGGCAACCCGAGAATCATGTTCCTGGGAAGCTTTCCAGGAACATGACTTGCTCGGCTCTCCTAACAGGGGGGCCTCTTGGGGCTTACCGAGGGGCCCTTTTTGGCCTTGTCGGCAAGCCTATTGGAAACATGGTTGGGGCGGTGGACGGAAGCCCAAGGAATCATGTTCCCGGAAAGCTCTGGGAAATACGATTTACCGAGGTCTCTTGGGGGCCCGCAGGGGGCCTCCCTGGGGCCCCTTGGGAACTCATTGGGGCTTCCGGGGGGCCTCTTGGAAGCCTCACGGGGCTTCTTGGGAGCCTCTTGATGGCCTCCGGGGGCGTCCTAGGAGCCTCTCAGGCTGGAGACCTTGAAATGTCGCTCTTGGGGCTCTCTTGGGGCGCTCTCGAAGCCCTGTTGAATTATCTGGGGAGCCTCCTGGGCCGTCTCTGGTCTTTCTTGGGAGCCTCTTCGGCCGTCTTGGAGCGATCTGAACGGCTTCTGACGCCGTCCGGGACCGTGGGGAGGCGGAACATGCGATAGCGCAAAAATGCGGGGCCCTGTGGAGGGGCCTCTGGAGGCGTTCTTGGGGCGTTTTGGCGGCGTCGTCGGCCGTCCTGAGGCCATCTTCGGCGTGTCCAGGGCCTCTTGAGGCTGTCTTGGCAAGCTTTAGGGCCCTCTTGGCGTGTCGTGGCGCGTTTGGGAGCGGACCTGGGCAGTCCCGGGAGCGCTGGGGGCTGTTGAATGCTAGGTGTTGTCTTGGAGGCGGAGGCTGTTGAGTGCAGGGTGGCGCGTGCTACGCGGAAGGCGGGCGAGCGGCCAGGCGAGCGGTGTGCAGGGGGGTGGCGAATTGCTCAACTAATGCCGCCGCTGCACGGGCAACGTCGTCGTCGTCGTCGACGTCCACGTCGTCGTCGTCGTCGCCGCTGGAAGCTCTATGCCCTCCCTTCCTTCCCCCCCCCCTTGCGCCCGCCTTCCGTGGCCCCAGCGCTCGCCCACCTCTGCAAGGACTGGCCATCGGGGTGCAGCGTGCGAGGCAGGTCCGCGCCCGCCGAGAGCCAGAGCCGAGCGGGGCCCGAACCGAACCTGCGCACGAACCTACCAAGAGATCACCGATCCCAAGACGCTTCTTACCTGTTCCCAGACAAACATCAATACATTCATACATACATACAGAACATAGAAATCATAACAGGGACCGCACCCCATACATCGCACCCATCATTGAACTTCAAACACATAAGAAGCGAGGGGTCTTCGGTTGAATAGCCTGTAAATCGGGCGACGACTGCGGAAAAAAAAACAACTATAGATCTGAATTCATCGCGTACAAGATCTTCAATCTTGTTGCGATGGAGTGCTGCATGCTGCGACGGGGTTCTCGCCGTCGCAACGAAGCACTTAATCGCTACCCTTGAGGCCTGGGAGGAGGAGCGTGAGACAGCCGAACGACTGCGTGAGGCAGCCGACGGACTGCGATTCCCGCTTGACCTAGGCGATGCTCCGATCCCGCTTGACCTAGGCGATACTCCGGTCGATCCGCCACGTGACAGGCTGCGCGCCAACGTGGGGCCGCCGCTCGGCAGAGGGTTGCGCCTTGGGGATGCCCCCGGCGCAACCCATGCTCGAGATCATTTCGGGGCAGAGAGATCATTTCGGGGCTGCTCAGGCGCCCCGTGCTCGAGATCATTTCGGGGCACAACCTCCAAGTCCTCCTCGGACTTCCGGTGCTGGCGGTTCCTAAGAAACATAAGGCTTGAACGCAACAACACAGAACAACGACCGCAACAGCTATACAGAACAACGACCGCACCAGCTAACATAATGCCAATAAACAAAAAATCGATGGTCGCCGTTTTCTCCGTGTCGGCAATGAGTTGTGCCACTGCTGATGTCGTTGCTGATGTCGTTGCTGTGGTTGATGTCGTCTGGGTGGCGGTGATTAGCAGTATCTTGGGCTCTCCGTGTACGAGGACACTGGAATTTGACACGAGCGCCAGGCCCTGAGATGACATGGCGGCCAGCATGAGGCTATAAAACTCCTCAATTACCTCCAAGTTCTCTCCCGTAGTCGCGTTTACACGCGCATGCAGCTCTGTCCCTAGGTTGCATGT